>PVJI01034328.1:0-10546 GCA_004026765.1 Micronycteris hirsuta | reverse complement strand
TGTTAGATTGTTCTTAATTTTAATGTCTCTGGTTATATTTTGCTTGCTTTTTTCTTTTGTTGATTAGGTTCCAGTTAAAGATGAGATCATATGGTATTTGTCCCTCACCGCCTGGCTTACTTCACTTAGCATAATGCTCTCCAGTTCCATCCATGCTGTTGCAAAGGGTATAGGCTCCTTCTTCCTCTCTGCTGCGTAGAATTCCATTGTGTAAATGTCCCACAGTTTCTTGATCCACTCATTTGCTGATGGGCACTTATGTTGCTTAAAAAAAAAGTGTGGATGTACTATGACCAAGTACAGTGTTTTAAGATCTTGGAGGTGGGACTGCATTTATTTATTAGCTGGATAATGTGGAGTTATCAAGTTTACATGGAAGTGTCAAATAGCTGATTTTTTTTATTTCAGATGTAATTTTCATATAAAGAAGAAGATGACCTATTGACTCAGAACCAACAAACATAAGGATGTGCAGTGTGGTCGGCAATGTGCTTGACTTCATCAAAGCTGGCAAAAGGAAGCCTTTTTGGCATAAAGTTTATTTTGAGCTGATTATTTTTAAGAAGCAACAGATGCAGGAAAAGCTCTGAAAATGAGTAGTAGAAATAACTCTTTTGTAAGAATCTCTACTTATAAGGGTGTCTCCCTCTCTGTACAGAAAAGGGAATGACTAAATCTCTAGAAACTCTGATTTAAAGGCACGACTTTAATGTGCATAGCAACCTTACCCTTGTTTACTGGGCTTTGCCTGAAACCCTCTAATTAATGGCTCCCTGCCCCCTGCATCTTATTTTGTCTTTAACTAGAGATGTTACTTAAGGTGGACGTTTAGACCTTTAGGGAGTTAGTCAGTTTTCCTGGCTCTCTCCACATATACAGCAGGTATACATGTTATTAAATATCTGTTTGTTTTTCTACTGCTAATCTGTCTTTCATTGCAGGGGCGTCACAGCCAAGCACCTAGAGGGTAAAAGGGTATTTTTCTTCCCCTACACTGGGTTTGCTTTTTTTTCCCTTGGGGTATTTCAAAGTCTTAGCTTAAGGAAATGGTTTCTGAACTGAAAAAGAATAAAATTTTAGAGCTGCTCTCCCTCCTTCCTTTCTTATTGTAAAGATTAGGGAAATGTAGAAGATAAACAGATCTGGGGCAGGTAAGAAGTGAATAAATGGATAGCACTGAGTAGTGGGGTAATCTATTATACTGGAAAACATAGGGAAGGAACCACCAGGGAAGAAGAAGAGTGTACTTATACTGCAAACCAGCGGAGCTTGAAGAATAGGCCAGACTTACTGCTGGGTCATGTTCCTCCACCCCTGTGAATGATCAGACCTATTAGGGAGGTTGGGGTTCTTTTTTTTTTAAAATATATTTTATTGATTATGCTATTGCAATTCTTCCATTTCTCCCCCTTTATTTCCCTCCGCCCTGCACACCCCCCCACCCACATTCTCCCCCTTTAGTTCATGTCCATGGGTCATACATATAAATTCTTTGGCTTCTACATTTCCTATGCTACTCTTAACCTCCCCTCATCTATTTTCTACCTACCATTTATGCTACTTATTCTCTATACCTTTCCCCTCTTTATCCCCCTCCCACTCCCTGTTGATAACCCTCCATGTGACCTCCATTTGTGTGGTTCTGTTCCTGTTCTAGTTGTTTGCTTAGTTTGCTTTTGTTTTTGTTTTAGGTGTGGTTGTTCATAACTGTGAGTTTCCTGTCATTTTACTGTTCATATTTTTTATCTTCTTTTTCTTAGATAAATCCCTTTAACATTTCATATAATAAGGGCTTGGTGATGATGAACTCCTTTAACTTGACGTTATCTGAGAAGCATTTTATCTGCCATTCCATTCTAACTGGAAGCTTTGCTGGATAGAATAATCTTGGATGTAGGTCCTTGCTTTTCATGACCTGGAATACTTCTTTCCAGCCACTTCCTGCCTATAAGGACTCTTTTGAGAAATCAGCTGACAGTCTTATGGGAACTCCTTTGTAAGTAACTCTCCTTTTCTCTTGCTGCTTCTAAGATTCTCTCCTTATTTTTTAATCTTGGGTAATGTAATTATGATGTGCCTTGGTGTGTTCCTCCTTGGGTCCAACTTCTTTGGGACTCTCTGAGCTTCCTGGACTTCCTAGAAGTCTATTTCCTTCGCTGGATTGGGGAAGTTCTCTTCCATTATTTGTTCAAATAAGTTTTCAATGTGTTGCTCTTCCTCTTCTCCTTCTGGTACCCCTATAATTCAGATGTTTGAATCTTTAAAGATGTCCTGGAGGTTCCTAAACCTCTCCTCATTTTTTTGAATTCTTCTTTCTTCATTCTTTTCTGGTTGAATGTTTCTTTCTTCCTTCTGGTCCACACCGTTGATATGAGTCCCAGTTTCCTTCCCATCACTATTGGTTCCCTGTACATTTTCCTTTATTTCACTTAGTGTAGCCTTCATTTTTTCATCTAATTTGCTACCAAATTCAGCCAATTCTGTGAGTGTCCTGATTACCAGTGTTTTGAACTGTGCATCTGATAGGTTGACTATCTCTTTGTTGCTTAGTTGTATTTTTTCTGGAGCTTTAATCTGTTCTTTCATTTGGGCCATTTTTTTTTGTCATGGTGTGCCAGCACACCTGTAATGTAGTAAGGGGCAGAGCCTTAGGTGTTCACCAGGGTGGGGCAACCCACATTGCTGCGTTGTGATGCTGTATGTGGGGAAGGGGTCTGAGAGGGAGCAATGGCACTGGCTCTGCTCTCTGCCTGTTTTCAGTCACTTCCCCTGCTATCCACAAGCAAAGTGAGCCCTTCTGTGCTGATTCCCGGGTGGGTGGGCTTGTGTCAGTTCTAGGACCCTGTGGGTCTCTACAGCAAACTCTCCTGTGAGGCTGGGAGTTCCTCCTGCTGCTGCCTCAACCTCCACAGATGTTTTCAATTGGTGGTTTGAGGCTTTATTTCCCTGCTGGGACCCTGGGTTGTGTGGTCTGTTTCACTCCCCAGTTGTTCCTCCCGGTTTATCTGCATGCTAATGGGGGACTGCCAGCTCCACCAGCCACTGCCTCGCTCGGTTCGCCAGCTTCTGCCTTGCTGGCCAGCTGCAGCCTTGCCCACCATGCTCTGCCAGTTGCTGCCTTGCCAAGAGTCCTCTCCTACCCGCTGCCCATCTCCGCCCCTCCTACTAGTCTGGATGAATGTGTCTTCTTTAACTCCTTGGTTGTCGGACATCCATACAGTTCAATTTTCTGTCAGTTTTGGTGGTTTTTTGTTTTGAAATTGTTGTTGTCCTTCTTTTGGTTGTGTGAGGAGGCACAGTGTGTCTACCTATGCCTCCATCTTGGCTGGGAGACTCTTTTTTTCTTTAGACATGTAGTGAGTGTCTAATGATGATGAAGAAATTGACTGGGCATGTATACTTTTAGGCTAATTCGAGGATGTTTGAGGCAAAGGTCAACAACAACAAAGAAAATTGAAACTACTAAAATTGCAAGCAACAGAATAAATTAAACACATGGAATGATTTATATTAGGGTGCATCAAAGTTCATGGATGAAGGTCAGAAATTGTATTAATCAACTCTCCTATTAGAAGGTAAAAGTTAGATATGACAGAGAAGTGGAATGCTCATGTGAACTGATAACCTTTTAAAAAAACTTAATTTTTCTGCTCTGGCAAAGTGATTAAAATGATTCAAAAGACAAGGAAAAATGAGTCAATGAATAACCATGGAGCATTAAGAATTAACCAAATGATAATTTCTCTTGTCAGAGAAAAATTTCACTGGGCAAGTTAAACAGGCAAGGAAGATTTTATTCCGTATCATTGAAACTGGGTCAAAACTATTGCAATAGGGGAAGGAGATTTAACTCAACTCCTCTAAAACAAAAGTGAGGAGAGTTTTTAAGCATTAGAGAGATAGTGAGTGGTTAAGTACTGAAGGGCATTAGGGGAAGGTTGGTCAGTATGATTAGTCCACCTGTATTTCCTAACTGACTTTCATCGAAGTTAGGCTCATAGCCTTCTACAGAGATAAAAGGATAGCAGTGCTAGTTTTCTTGATGATTACATTTAAAAGAGATGATTCTTGGGTCTTTGATAAAGACATTCCTGAGTTGGAAAACTTCTCCTTTTTCTCTAAAGAAGAAGAGAAACAATTTACAATTGCAAATTTTCTAAAGTAAATGCTCTAAGTACAGGGAGATCAGGGGCCTATAATCAGGACAAAACCTGCCTTAAGCTTAGTCAAACAGAGGAAAACATTAAGGCAGTCTTAGTCATTCTAAAGATAATTCAGGCACATATACTTTACAGAATTTATAATCCTCTAAAGGTAAGGATCATTTTAATGTTCTGCAATATGTAACATAAAGACAGGCTATTAGTAAGTTATAAAAAGTTAACATAATTCAAATGCTAACTCCTAATTTCAATGGGAAAAAGATTATGAAGACACTAAATGAAAGGATAACAATTAAACTTAAAACTACTGCCCAAAATAATTCATCAAAATGAGAGATAATTTATTCTAGGATGGCAGTTAGTTTTAAAACGAGAAATCACGATGAAATATAAAATTCTTTATAGCCACAAACTGTAGATAATATGAATGTCCACCAAGATTAGAATGGATAAATTATGCTGAATTCATACAATGGAATACTTTACAGCAATGAAAATGATTTAATTCGTACTAACTTCTCTAGCTTGGATGAAAGCCAGAAATATAATGTTGAATGCCAAAACCATACATATGGGTATAAAGTATATAGTTTCGCTTATATTAAGTCAAAAATAGTCCGAAGTTATCTATAGTGACCAAAGTCTGGAGAGTGGTTACTTTTAAAGAGAGGTGTTTTTGACTGGGATGGGGCATGATGGGGGCACCTGGAATACTGGTAATGCCTATTTCTTGATCTGGGTGGTATTACCTTGGTGAAAGTTCACTGCACTGTTCACTTACAGTTTGTATACTTTCATGTATTATTCTACAGATTTCAATCAAAAAGTTTAAAATTTATTTAATGTTAATTAGTTTATTCAACTTCTTTATTTCTTGTGACAGTGTTGGCATTATATATACTTTTTCTAGAAATAATATAGCCTAACAAACATGAAAGTATAGGTGTTTGCAATATTATCTTTTTTAAAAAATATTTTATTCATTTATTTATTTTTAGACAGAAGGGAATGGAGGGAGGAAGAGAGGGAGAGAAACAGCAATGTATGCTTACCTCTCAGGTGGCCCCCACTGGGGACCTGGCCTGCAACCCATGCATGTGCCCTGACTGGGAATTGAACCGTCAACCCTTTGGTTTGCAGCCCGTGCTCAATCCACTGAGCTACACCAGCCAGGGCTGTAATATTATCTTTTTCTTTTTATTGTAATGTGTCTCCATAGTTATTTCTCCTCTTATTTCATAATTTATTTAATTGTATCTTCTTCTTTTGTGTGTCATCAGTCCTGCTAGAGGCCTGTCTTGTTTTTTACATAAGAATTAAACAAACATTTATTTGCTCTTAATTTCAGTGTTTCTGGTTATATCTGACAATAACCAGAGGGGAGGTAGACGGGGATAATGGGGGGAAGGGGGTAAAGGTTTTCAGGAACAACTATAAAGGACACATAAACAAAACCAAGGGTGGTTGGAAGCAGGCAAAGGAGGTGGGGATGGCTGGGGCGGGGGGAGTGGTAGGGGGAAAGTGCAGACAATTGTAATTGAACAACAATAAAATCATTTGAAAAACCTTTTTGTTTCGGTTGTATAGCGTAGTGGTTAGATAATTATATAATTTATGAAGAAATCCCCCCTGCTAAGTTTATTACCCATCTGGCACCATACATACCCTGTGCTCTATTTTTTTAAAATAATTACTTTATTGTTGTTCAATTACAGTTATTTGCAACGTCTCCCCTCCCCTCCAACCCCCCTCCCTCCCAGCCTCCCTCCTCCCCCTTAGTTCTGTCAATGTGTCCTCTACCATGATTCCTGAAAACTCTTCTCTCCATTGTCCCCTCCCCCCTCTCCCCTGTCTATTGTTAGACTGTTCTTAATTTCAATGTCTCTAGTTATGTTTTACTTGCTTTCTGCTTTTGTTGGTTATGATCCAGTTAAAGGTGAGATCATATGGTATTTGTCCCTCACCGCCTGGCTTACTTCACTTAGCATAATGCTCTCCAGTTCCATCCATGCTGTTGCAAAGGGTATAAGCTCCTTCTTCCTCTCTGCTGTGTAGAATTCCATTGTGTAAATGTACCATAGTTTCTTGATCCACTCATTTGTAGACGGGCACTTAGGTTGTTTCCAGCACTTGGCTATTGTGAATTGTGCTGCTATGAACATTGGAGTGCATAGGTTCTTTTGAATTGGTTTTTCAGGATTCTTAGGGCATAATCCCAGTAGTGGAATTGCTGGGTCAAAAGGCAGTTCCATTTTCATTTTTCTGAGGAAGTTCCATACTGTTTTCCACAATGGCTGCACCAGTCTGCATTCCCACCAACAGTGCAGTAGTGTTCCCTTTTCTCCACATCCCCTCCAACAGTTATCTGTTGCTTTGTTGATGATGGCCATTCTGACTGGCGTGAGGTGGTATCTCATTGTGGTTTTAATTTGCATCTCTCTGATGGCTAATGATGTTGAGCATCTTTTCATATGACTCTGAGCCCTCTGTATGTCCTTTTTCGAGAAGTGTCTGTTCATGTCTTTTGCCCATTTTTAATTAGGTTTTTTGTCTTCCTGGAGTGGAGTCATATGAGTTTTTTATATATTTTGGATATCAGACTCTTGTCTGAGGTATCATTGGCAAATATGTTTTCCAATACGGTTGGTTCTCTTTTTATTTTAATACTATTTTCTTTAGCCCCACAGAAGCTCTTTATTTTGATAAGGTCCCATTTGTTTATTCTTTCCTTTATACCCCTAGCTCTAGGGGACATATCATTGAAGATGTTGCAGCGTGGAATGTCTGAGATTTTCCTACCGATGTTTTCCTCTAGAACTTTTATGGTGTCATAACTTACATTTAAGTCTTTTATCCACCTTGAATTTATTTTTGTGTATGGTGTAAGTTGGTGCTCATTTTTATGCAGTTGGAGTTTCATTTTTATGCAGGTAGCCATTCAGATTTCCCAACACCATTTGTTGAAGAGGCTATTTTTCCATTTTATGCTGCTGCCCGCTTTGTTGAAGATTAATTGCCCGTAGAGACTTGGGTTTATTTCTGGGCTCTCTATTCTGTTCCATTGGTCTATCTGTCTGTTTTTATGCCAGTACCAAGGTGTTTTGATTACAGTGGCCTTGTAATATAGTTTGATATCAGGAATTGTGATCCATCCTGCTTTGCTCTTCTTTCTCAAAATTGCAGCTGATATTCGGGGTTGTTTATGGTTCCATATAAATTTTTGAAGTGTTTATTCTATATCTGTGAAATATGACATTGGTACTTTGATAGGGATTGCATTCAATCTATAAATTGCTTTGGGGAGTATGGACATTTTGATGATGTTGATTCTTCCAATCCATGAGCATGGTATATGTTTCCATTTGTTTGTGTCTTCCATGATTTCTCTCTTCAGTGTTGTGTAGTTTTCTGAGTACAGGTCTTTTACCTCCTTGGTGAGGTTTATTCCCAGGTATTTAATTTTTTTGTTGCTATATCAGATGGGAGTTTTTCCTGATTTCTGTTTCTGCTGTTTCACTGTTGGTATACAAAAATGCCTTTGATTTCTGAATATTGACTTTATATCCTGCTGTTTTGCCAAATTCAATTATTAGATCGAGTAGCTTTTTGGCGGAGTCTATAGGATTTGCTAAGTATACTATCATGTCATCTGCAAACAATGACAGTTTTGTTTCCTCCTTTCCAATTTGGATGCCTTTTATTTCCTTTTCTTGTCTGATTGCTGTGGCCAAAACTTCCAGTACTATGTTGAATAGAAGTGGTGATAGTGGGCAACCTTGTCTTGTTCCTGATCTAAGTGGGAAAGATTTTAGTTTTTGTCCATTGAGTATAATGTTGGCTGTAGGTTTCTCATATATGACCTTTATTATGTTGAGGAATGCTCCCTCTATTCCCACTTTGCTAAGTGTCTTTATCATAAATGGATGCTGTACCTTATCGAATACTTTTTCTACATCTATTGATATGATCATGTGTGGCAGTGATTTCCACATGCGTGTAAACACGCAGTCCTGAAAATTTACATGTTTTGAGCACAGCTCCGTGTGATTCCTGTGTGAGCAAGTGTGGATCATGTCTGTGGGATGGGAATTCTCTAATAGGAATTTTGCAAATATGTATCTTAAAAAATTCTGACTTGCTGTGCCCTGCATATTACTTTAATCTGGTCCTGTCTGCCACCGGACGTGAATCTACATCCTGATGCCTTGCTAATGAGTAATCCTACCTGTTCTGCTTAATCCCATGAATAATCAATCCAATGTAAATGTGTCTTAATGCCTCTAATAAAGCCCCCGGCTAAGCAACCCACGAGGTCTTTCTCCCCAAGATGGGGAATGGTGGAGGAGGCCCGTGGTCGCCGGATTCCTTCCCCCCGCGTGTCTCAGTGTGAGATTCTTTCACACATTTGGTTACGGTCACCCACGGGTTTCGGCTGGGACGAAATCCCCATGACAATCATGTGATTTTTGTCTTTGCTTTTGTTTACGTGATATATTATGTTTTTGGTTTGAGAATGCTCTACCATCTTTGCATCCCTGGGATGAAACCCATTTGGTCATGGTGAATGATCTTTTTGATGTATTGCTGGATGCGGTTTGCTAATATTTTGTTGAGGATTTTAGCGTCAATGTTCATCAATGATATTGGCCTGAAGTTTTCTTTCTCTGTTGTGTCTTTTTCTGGTTTTGGGAATAGGATGAAGCTGGCACATAAAAAGAGTTTGGGAGTCTTCCATCATTTTGGATTTTTTGGAATAGTCTGTGAAGGATAGGTGTTAGTTCTTCCTTAAATGCTTTGTAGAATTCTCCTGTGAAACCATCTGGTCCAGGGCTTTTGTGTGTTGGGAGTTTTTTGATTACTGCTTTAATTTCATCCACTGTTATTGGTTGGTTCAGTCTTTCTGTTTCTTCCTTATTTAGTTTTGGAAGATTATATTTTTCTAAAAATTTGTCCATTTCTCCTAGGTTTTCACATTTCTTGGCATACAGTTCTTCATAGTAGTGTCTTATAATCCTTTGTATTTTTGTGTTATCAGTTGTAATCTCTCCTCTTTCATTTCTGATTGTGTCTATTTGGGGCCTCTCTCTTTTTTTCTTGATGAGCCTACTTAAAGGCTTGTCTATTTTGTTTATCTTTTCAAAGAACCAGCTCCTGGATTCATGGATCCTTAGAATTGTGCTTTTAGTCTCTATGTCGTTTAATTCTGCTCTGATCTTGGTTATTTCCTTCCTTCTACTTGCTCTGGGTTGTCTTTGCTGTTGTTCCTCGAGTTCTTGTAGGTGTAGGGTTAGGTTGATTGTGTAAACTCTTTCTGTTTCTTTTTTTTTTAGGTAGGCCTGTATCGCTATGAACTTCCCTCTCAGGACTGCCTTCGCTGTGTCCCATAAGTTTTGGGTTTTCGTCAGTTCATTTTCATTTGTTTCAAGGAACTTTTTGATTTCTTCCCTAATCTTGTCCTTGATACATTCATTGTTTAACAGAATGTATTCAGTCTCCATGATTTTGAGTGTTTTGGGTCTTTTTCCTTGGGGTTGGTTTCTAATTTCAGACCCTTGTGGTCAGAGAAAATACTTGGTATGATTTCAATTTTCTTGAATTTGTTGAGGCTTGTTTTGTGTCCTATCATATGGTCTATTCTTGAAAACGTTCCATGTGCATATGAAAAGAATGTGTATTTAGCTTCTTTGGGGTGAAGGGCCCTATATATATCAGTTAAGTCCATTTCTTATAGGGCATTGTTCAATGCCACAGTGTCTTTGCTGATATTTTGTTTGGAGGATCTGTCCATTTTTGACAGTGGGGTGTTGAAGTCCCCTACTATAATTGTGTTGCTATCAATGTCCTTCTTGAAGTCCTCCAAGGTTTTCTTTATGTATTTGGGTCTCCTGTGTTGGGTGCATATATATTTACAATACTCATGTCTTCTTGGTGGATTCTTACCTTGAGTATTATAAAGTGTCCTTCTGGGTCTCTCTTGATGGTCCTTTTTTTTGAAGTCTATTTTGTCTGACATGAATATTGCTACCCCAGTTCTTTTTTCTTGTTCCTTTGCTTGGAAAACTTGTTTCCAGCCCTTCACTTTCAGTCTGTGGAAGTCTTTTGTCCTGAGGTGGGTCTCTTGTAGGCAGCATATGTGTGGGTCGTGTTTTCTTATCCATTCTGCTATTCTATGTCTTTTAATCGGAGCATTTAATCCATTTACGTTTAAGGTTATTATTGATAGGTACTTATTCATTGCCATTTTTTTGTACTGTGTTCCTCACTCTCTCTCTTTCCCTTCCTTTCCTTAAATCAGTCCCTTTAGCATCTCTCGCATAGCTGGTTTGGAGGAGGTGTATTATTTTAGACTTCTTTTGTCTGGGAAGCTCCTTATTTGGCCATCT
>PVJI01034327.1:0-10550 GCA_004026765.1 Micronycteris hirsuta | reverse complement strand
AGTAGATTGTGAGTGAAAACTGAGCATCTGAAAATTCTTCTCTACCTGTAAAGGGTAGACACTAGTTTGTGAACAAATTTCAGCTCATCTGTAAAAGTTTTTAAGGCTGGTTCTCAACTTTATGGTGATTGGTAAACATTTGTGGTCATTTAATTCTAGATGGAGTTATAACTGTAGCTATATATAATTTGCAGGTAACCGAGTTATTTAGTTTTGCTTTGTTTCAGAAGAAAAATTATTCTGTTGCCTAAATTTACTTAATGCATTAAAATTATAAAAGTTCATGAAATCCAAGGTAGCTTTATAATATGTGAAAAAGGTTTCATCAGATTTTTCATAATTGTTGAGTCTTATTCATTTATTTACTCAGTCAACGAAGTGCTTATCAACCTACCATATTCTGGGTTCTGCTCATATAAGATACAATAAAAGCAACTATTCTGTCCTCTAGGTACTCACATTTAATTTCAAGCACTTGTATAGCAAAATAATTATAGGAAACTGAGACTTGTTAGATTAACAGTTGGGATGGAGGTATTATAACCTATGAAGAATTTATCAAATTCTACCAGGACAGGCCAGCAAAGGCTCCCACTGCAGAGGAGACAATCTTTAAACTAAGCCCTTGACCACAAGGAATTGGTGTTCATCAGATGGACAACTGGAGAATGAGAAGTCCAGCCAAGAGTGGGGATTAGTACTAATTGTTCTGTCATTGTTGTGGAAATAACATGACTCCTGGCAATGGATAAGAAATGTGGCTTTTCTGGAACACAAGGCAAATGGGGGGAAGGAGAACAAGACTGAAAAAATGTAGACAGGAGCTCAGCAGAACATATTGTTGGAAGGCTTTGGATGACATGTTTGTGAATTTTACTTGATGCTGGTACAGTAAAAAGGCAATCAATGTTTTTATGCGTGAGAATAATACAGTCATATCTCTGCTTCAGAAAGACTCCACAGCACAAGTGTAGTGACCAGATCATATGGAGTAAGACAGAAGGCAGAGAGCCTTGTTGGAAAGCTCTTACAACTGTCTAGATGAGGAATGCTGAGGGCTGAATCTAGGCAGGGTAGACATAGGGTTAATTTGAGTTGCTGCTGTTCTTCTCAGTTGAAATCTCAATATTATGTCCACTTGCTTCAGGCCTTCAAAGTTTCTGTTGAAAAATCAGCCGACAATGTTACAGGAGCTCTATTGTAGGTAACTAACTTCTTTTCTCTTGCTGCTTTTAAGATTTTATCTTTGTCTTTAACCTCTAGCATTTTAATTATGATGAATCTTGGTGTGGACCCCTTCTGGTTCATCTTATTTGCGACTCCACACTTCCTAGATTTGTATGCCTATTTCCTTCTCCACGTTAGGAACATTCCTGTGTTTATATTTTCAAATAGGTTTTTGTTTTCTTTCTCTCTCTCTCTCTCTCTCTCTCTCTCTTCTTCTTCTTCTTCTGGCAACTGTATAATAAAAATGTCATTACTCTTGCAATTGTCCCTGAGGCTCCTTAATTATCTACACAGTTTTTGGATTTCTTTTTCTGTTTTGATTGAGGTTTGGGTTTTTTTTTCCATTATATTCCAAATTACTGATTTGATTCTTGGCTTTATCTACTCTACTGTTGGTTCCCTGTAATGTATTGTTTACTTCATTTAGTGTATTCTTCATTTCTAACTTGCTTTTTTTTTTTTAATGGTGTTCATGTCCCTTGCTATGCTGTTGAAATTCTTACTAAGTTCCTTATAACCAGGCTCTTAACCCTGTATCTGGTAGTTTTATTTCTTCTATTTTATACAGTTCTTTTTCTGGAAATGTCTCCTGCTCTTTCATTTGAAAACTGTTTATTAATCTCCCCATGTTGGCCACCTCCCTTGATTGTTTCTATGTATCAGGTAGAACTGCTACATCTGGTCTTGGTAGAGTGCCTTATGTAGTAAGTGTCCTACAGAGCACAGTGACACAGTGCATCCAGTCCCCTGAACCAGACATGACAGGTATACCTCTCATATGGTCTTTGTACACCCTCCTATTGTAGTTGAGCCTGGATTGCTGTTGGCACATCACTGGAAGGTATTGACCCCCAGGCTGACTGGCTGCAAAAACCGGCTGTGACTACAGCGGAGGATCAGCTGTTCAGGTCCCACCCCACAGAACAGGATTTCAGTGGGGCTTTGTTTCCCATTGAGTTACCCTCTTGAGTGTGTCACATGTGGTTAGATTGTAACCCAGCATTGTCTGAAGATGTCCACCAGGTGTACTGGCTCTAGGGCCTCCCAGGAAGTTCAGACCAAAGTCATCTACCACCTGTACACTGTCAAGGGCCACCTTTTATGAGCTATAGCATAATCAGCAGATGCTTTCTACCTGTGCTTGGCTTGGAGGTACCTGGGAAAAACCAAGCTGTGAACCAAAGCTGACTTCCACTTGTATTATGATGATGCCACTGAGCAAGAGATATGCAGAGGCCAGATGACACTTGTTTGAGAGTTTTTAGAAAAGTCCAGAGCATGAGCCAAAAGAAATAGTTTGTATGGAAAAGCCACTGGAAATGGCTTGGGTGTTCCAAAATTTGGTTATAGCAGGGTCTCAGGGAGTCACCAGGGTGAGGTGGACAGTGTTAGCTAGGTTAATGGAGACCTAGATATGGTACCCACCTACTACCTTTGTGGGGTAGGGCTCAGTCAAGAAACAATTGCCTCTGCCACAGACTTCTGTCTGGGAGAAAGCTGCCCATCAAGACCTCCTCCTGAAGTCAGACAGTCCACTCCTCCCCTTATATCCCTGGCACCTTTCCAGCAGGCTCAGAGCGAGTGAGTCTGAGTAAGTCTATGTGCAGTGTCTTTTAAGGGGATCACCAGGGATTCTGGCACCTTCTATCACACTCAGCCACACTTCCCGATGGTTTTTATAGTCAAAAGTTGTAGGGACTTCTCATCTCAACACTGGAACCCTGGGCTGGGCGTTCTTGTGTGGGACTGGGACCCTTCACTCCTCAGGGCACCTCCTGAGCTGTGATCTGCCTCCCAAGTTTTATCTGTCACATGTGGGTGTGAAACCATCTGTTGTGTGTCTCCACCCTTCCTACCACTCTCGATGTGGCTTCCTTTTTATCCTTAGTTATAGGACTTCTGTTCAGCTAGATTTTAGGTGGTTATGAATGATGGTTGTTCTGTAATTTTGATGTGGTTGTGAGAGGTTTTGAGTACTGCATTTACCTACACAGCCATCTTGACTGGAACTGCTTCCTTTTTTTTTTTTCTCTTAAAGTATATCTATAGTTTCTGATAATTTTTCTTTAAAGATTTTGTAACTCTTACTCTTTCCCATCTGCCCACCATAAATTCTAAATCTTAAATTATCTGTAATTTAGGCATTTTCCGATTTTACAAAGCACAATAAGAATTTTTATCTAAAAATGTGTTTACTTGGCTCAGTCAACTAATGTTCGTGCTGCCCCCATTGCTGGTAAAACGCTATTTTTGATCTTTAGCATTATAGCCTGTCCTTAAAACTTAGGAAGAGAAAAGTCTCTCAATTTATCACTTGTTCTGATTTTAAAATTGCTATCAATAACACTAAATTCTATTAGATTCAATTCTATCTAATAACTCATTTCCTCATTTATAACTTTAATGAATATCATTTTTATTAATAGAGATTCAAGAGATCTTAATTATAATAAGAGAGGTAGAAATCCTATTTTATTTGAAGTGAGCTGAGAATTATAAAAGTTTATTAACGTATATTAATTAACACTGCTTACTGTGAAACAGTCATTACATTCTAATGAATGCCAATGGTGGCTGATGGGCATTATAACTTCTTTTTAAGATTCTACAGAAATGGTCTAAACATTTCTCCAAAACATGTATTTTCTAAGAATTTGTTCTTGGCTTCATATTTACTTCTCTGATCAATTGACTTTATAGTCCACAGCATGGAATTGTGGTTTCAAATATATAATGTCATCTTTCTATTACTTTTTTATTATTTAATATAAATATGATGATGGATAAGATATATAAGAGATCTACAGGAAAAGAAAACATGTTTTGTTCATTCTAAAGACAAAATAAGAAAGAAATAATGTGATATTCCACAATAAATATTCCATTGTGATTGTGTAATCACAATGAAAAATAATAGTACAAAAGAAAAGAAGTATACAGGTAGAAGAGAGGGCAGTGCTAGGGAAACTATCAGGCAATGTGTACTTTCTTAGGCTCTGGCACCAGCATTATACTAATGTTCTTAAGCTAGTTTCATTATTATAGCTTTTATGAGGAAAATTTATTTCTTTAGAGAAGCATTTGTAAATATTTGAGTAATAGGTATTTCATTGGGTAGGGTCAAATATTTACATTATAAATCCAGAGCAATATTTAAAATTAATTACTTTATCAATAAATATTTTGCTTCTATTAAATATAGTAACACAAATACATACCCTCTGTGTCTTAATACATCAAATTAGAAATTATTATTTATTTATTTTCCTGGATATTTAAATATAGTTCATATAACTTAAGTTTAAAGTATATACCATCTTTTTAGTGGATGTTTTTATTAAATGTTTTAAGATTTTTATAAACTGGATCTTTTTTGAAATATATATATCCCATTGTTTTATTTTTCAATCTCTGCAACATTTCCATATTGCTTGTATTATTGCAAACTTAGAGTTGAATACCTGGAAAGACATGCTGCTTAAGTAGTTTTTCAAACAAACTATTGGTATTGTAGACATTTATTCTTCTAAGTTAAACATTAGTATCATTTTACATAGTTTCTTTCACTAACACTTTTTTCACAGATACTGTTGGAATTTGAATTGGCCTATAATTTTCTATGTGTTATATAATTTTGCAATTTCAAAAACTATGAATATTTCTTAAAAATTGTGGTATTTGTGAGTTTAAACATATTTATCTATACAAAGTGATTGCAAGTTACTCTTTAACTCCTTTTTATCTTTGCAGTACCAGTGTTACAACAAGCTTACCTGAAGAGTACATGCAAGAATACCTATTTGTGCATTTCCTTAAACCTAATTCCCTACATTATGTAAGTGATTTCAAAGCGTAGAAGCATATTTTTTCAAATTTTCAAGCTACTTATTTAATTACATATTTTCTAAAATAAACTTTTTCTATTTTGAATTAGTGAATATGCTAGAATGTTTGTCAGGTGTTAACTTTTCAAATATAGAATCTTTATTAGTTTGCACAACCTCTAAACTAAGCTGAGAACTACATATTTTTTCTCATTGCTTTGGTACTTTTCCAATGCAGAATTCTTGAGGTTTTCTGAATAAATATTAGCCATGTTTCCTCGCAACAGACTCAATTTGTCTCTGAAAAAACACCTTTCAGGGTAGGTGAGAGGGGAGTTATCTTTGGATCCCAATGAAAGACAGGGTGAGGTTTTTTCTGCAATTAAAAAAAATGTATACACATATACTTATTTAAAAAGAAACCTTAGACTGAGTTTTGTGTACTTGTTCATTTGTTTGTTTTTGAAAAAAAGATTTAGGGATAATAGAAGTTCTTCAAAGTAAAGGCATACTTCACTATAAAATAATATCATAACTATATACATATTTCTACTTTAAAAATGTAATTAGTAAATTGTTATTTTCATTTGGAACTTTGTAACAAGCATTCATCATACCACATACAAGAGATTTAGACAAGTCAATAAATGTAAATGAGTAGATTAGCTTAGCATAGTTAAGACCACTGACATTTGGAGTAAAACAGATCTGCCTTTTGGATTCTGCCATTTATGTGCCTGTAACTTTGAACTACTTACCTTAAACCTATAATTCATAATTTTCTTTTCTTTAAAATGTAGTTAACAACAGCATATAACAAATTAAGTTATTGGAGTATACAAAACTGAGTTTTTAAGTCACTGAACAATGCCCAATACAGAGTAAAATCTCAAAAATAGTAATTAAAAGTGAGCTGACATAAAGTTATGTGTTTTTTCTCATAAAGTTAAAATTACAACACAGACATAAATTTGAGTATTAAATATTTTATATAAAATTCAACTGACTAAGTCCTGGCTGGTGTAGCTCAGTGGACTGAGAGTGGGCTGCAAACCAAAGGGTCACCGGTTCAATTCCCAGTCAGGGCACATGCCTGGATTGCAAGCCAGGTCCCCAGGGGGGCCATGTGAGATGCAACCACACATTGATGTTTCTCCCCATCTCTTTCTCCCTCCATTCCCTTCTATCTAAAAATAAAATGAATAAAATCTTAAAAAATAAATAAATAAATAAAACTCAACTGACTACAAGATAGTTTAAGTGGAAAATGTCTAGAGAATGCCGCCTCATTCATCAAAAGTAATGTCTTTTACAACAAGAACAAAAACATCCATACCATTAGTTAAATATCCATTTTGCAATTTAAATTTTAATAAACATTTTAGAAGCATACAGTATTTATTCATTAGACTTAAGGTAAAGATGGTTCTTTTCTCTATGCCTTAATTTCTAAGAATGCCTGTTCTTGTGCTTTAGTGAGTTGAAGGAGATTTGAAAGTTAAGGATAGAAGCACAAATATTTAAGACAAAAAAATTACTGATAATTGCAGACTCTATTAAATCCTTAATTAAAAGGCACTGGGAAAATGAATTAGCACATCCGAGATTTTAATCTAACTGCTATTTCAACCAATTCATTAACTGACTCCAGGATTAGTCTGTAATGTGTATTGTTAAGATGTATATTTGTGATTTGAAAACTCTACCACTATATCTCACTATTCTTATCTCAGAAACAACCAAATTGAACTGTGCAATTAAAAGTGAACTCCTATCAGGACAGCTATCTGAAAAAAAAAATGAAACTCGACCACAAACTTACACCATACACAAAAATAAACTCAAGAGGGATAAAAAACTTAAATATAAGTGATGACACCACAAAAGTCCTAGAGGAGAAGACAGGCAAGAAAATTTCAGATATTCCACACAGCAATATTTTCACCAATATGTCCCTTAGAAGAAATGATATAAAGGGAAGAATAAACAAATGGGATTACATCAAATTAAAAAGTTTCTGCACAGCTAAGGAAAATATTAGCAAAATGAAAAGGGAACTAATCATATGGGAACATATAATTGCCAATGATACCTCAGACAAGGGTTTGATCTCCAAATTATATAAAGAACTCACACAACTCCACTCCAGGAAGATAAAAGATCCATTTAAAAATGGGCAAAGGATCTGAACAAACACTTCTCCAAGGAGGACATACAGAGGGCCTAGAAATATATGGAAGAATGTTCAGTATCACTAGCCATCAGAGGGGTGCAAATTAAACCACAATGAAATACCACTTCACACCGGTCAGAATGGTCATCATAAACATATCAACAAACAAGTGCTAAGGAGGTTATGGAAAAATGGGAACCCTAGTACATCGTTGGCAGGAATGCAGACTGGTGCAGACTCTGTGGAAAACACTATGGAATTTCCTCAAAAAACTAAAAATGCGATTGCCTTTTGACCCAACAATTCCACTGCTGGAATTATATCCTAAGAATCCTGAAACACCAATTCAGAAGAACCTATGCACCCCAATGTTCATAGCAATGGATTTACAATAGCCAAGTACTGGAAGCAGCCTAAATGCCCATCAGTAAGTGAATGAATCAAAAATTGTGGTACATTTACATAATGGAATACTATACAGCAGAAAGAAAGAAGGAGCCCCGGATGTCCAGCCAAAATGGAGGTGTAGGTAGACACATTGTGCCTCCTCGCACAACCAAAAGAGGAAAAACAAAAAAACAGCCAGAACTGACAGAAAATCAAACTTTGTGGAAGTCTGACAACCAGCAAATTAAAGAAGACATGTTCATCCATACCGGTAAACGGGGTGGAACACAGCAGTTTGTGGAGTGGTATGGACAATGCTGCAGTTGCCTGGTGAAACCCATGGACGGCACACTCAGTGAAACCCGAAGCTGGCCAACCTGGACCCAGCAGTGCCGAAACTGGTGGACAGGGTGGTCCCTCATTTGAGCACAGATAAACCGGGAGAAAAACCTGGGGAGCGGAGCAGATTGCACAACTCACTGATGCGGGGAAATAAAGCCTCAAACCACCAATTGAAAACACCTGTGGGGGTTGAGGTGGCAGTGGGAGGAACTCCCAGCCTCACAGGGGAGTTCATTGGAGAGATGCACAGGGTCCTAGAATGTACACAAGCCTACCTGTGTAAGGATCAGCACAGAAGGGCCCACTTTGCTTGTGGGCAGCAGAGGAAGTGACTGAAAGCAGGCAGAGAGCAGAGCAAGTACCATTGTTCCCTCTTAGACCCCTACCTCACAGGCAGCATCACAATGCAGCTATGTGGGTTACCCCACCCTGGTGAATACCTAAGGCTCTGCCCCTTAATGTAACAGGTGCACTGAGGAAAAAAAAAAGCCCAAATGAAAGAACAGATCAAAACTCCAAAAAAATACAACTAAGCCATGAAGAGATAGACAATCTATCAGATACACAGTTCAAAACACTGATAATCAGGATACTCACAGAATTGGTTGAATTTGGTTGCAAATTAGATGAAAAAATGAAGAATACACTAAGAGAAATAAGGGGAAATGTACAGGGAACCAATAATGATGGGAAGGAAACTGGGACTCAAATCAATGGTGTGGACCACAAGGAAGAAAACAACATTCAAACAGAAAAGAACGAAGAAACAAGAATTCAAAAAAATGAAGAGAGGCTTAGGAACCTCCAGGACATCTTTAAATCGCCCAACATCCGAGTTATAAGAGTGCCAGGGGAGAAGAGGAAGACCAAGGGACTGAAAACTTATTTGAACAAATAATGAAGGAGAACTTCCCCAATCTGGTGAAGGAAATAGACTTCCAGGAAGTCCAGGAAGCTCAGAGTCCCAAAGAAGTTGGACCTAAAGAAGAACACACCAAGGCACCTCATAATTACATTACCCAAGATTAAAAATAAGGAGAGAATCTTAGAAGCTGCAAGAGAAAAAGAGACAGTTAGCTATGAAGGAGTTTCCATAAGACTATCAGCTGATTTCTCAAAAGAGACCTTTCAGGTAAGAAGGGGCTGGAAAGAAGTACCAAGCCATGAAAGGCAAGGACCTACATCCAAGAATACTCTATCCAGTAAAACTTTCATTTAGAATGGAAGGGCAGATAAAGAGCTTCTTAGATAAGGTCAAGTTTAAGGAGTTCATCCTCACCTGGCCTTTATTATATGAAATGTTAAAGGGATTTATATAAGACATGGGGGGATATCAACAGGGGAGTGGGAGGGAGAGAGAGGAGGAAAAAGTACAGAAAATAAGTAGCATAAACGGTAGGTTGAAAGCAGACAAGGGGAGGTTAAGAATTATACAGGTAATGTAGAAGCCAAAGGACTTATATGTATGACCCATGAATAAAAACTAAAGGGCAGGGAGTTGGGGTCTACAGGGCAGAGGGGAATAAAGTGGGGGAAATGGGACAACTGTAATAGCATAATCAATAAAATATATTTAAAAATATAGACAGAAAGAAGGAGCCTCTACCTTTCCTAACAGCATGGATGGAACTGGAGAGCCTTATGCTAAGTTAAATATGCCAGGTGGAAAAAGACAAATACCATATGATCTCACCAATATGTGAAACCTAATCAACAAAACAAACAAGCCAGGAAAATAAAACCAGAGACATGGAAATAAAGAACAAACTGGCAGTGACCAGAGGGCATGGGGGAGGTGGATAACGGGGGAAAGAAGGGGAAGGATCAAGTCAAGGAACATGTATAAAGGACCCATGGACAAAGACAGCAGGAAGGAAGATTGAAAGTAGAAGGTGGAAGATGGGTATGGCAGGGGAGAGAAATAGGGGAAAAATATAGACAACTATAATTGAACAACAATAAAAAATAAATGTACATTTAAAATGGGGGGGCATGCAGCTATGTAAATTACAATAAAACTTTTAGCATAATTACTAGAGAAATGGAAAAGGTAAAAATACATACCCACTTTTTAAAAAAGATTACGTTCCCCAGACATAAGATTACTCTGTCAAATTGCTATAATTGTTTCACTGTCCTTAGGTCCCTGTGGACACCTAACAGTTCACAGAATGAACCTCACCTGCAGACCACACAGATTTAAAATATTTTGTCATTAAATAATGAGTGTCACTTTCAATTGAATGATTATGGCAATGTTAATGGTGTATGAAGATTTCTCTGCAATCTGAGAAAAGCACTTTCTCATATCTGCTGATAAGGTAATTGATTTGGGGGGGGTTACTTTGTGACAACTCCTGTACTAATTCTACAGGTAATGGAACGGTATCCAGATATTAATAGAATAGAACAGCACTTAAAGATAATAAATTATTAATCATATCTATGAGCAACTCTTTAAAAAAAGTGATCTCCTAGTTTGAGTGGGATAATTATAGATCTTGTAATAAGCAATTATCATTTTATGCCATAATAGCTAAACCTAAATATAAATATATATATATATATATATATATATATATATATATATATATATA
>PVJI01034326.1:0-10545 GCA_004026765.1 Micronycteris hirsuta | reverse complement strand
GAACTTCCCTCTCAGGACTGCCTTCGCTGTGTCCCATAAGTTTTGGGTTGTTGTCAGTTCATTTTCATTTGTTTCAAGGAACTTTTTGATTTCTTCCCTAATCTCGTCCTTGACCCATTCATTGTTTAACAGCATGCTATTCAGTCTCCATGATTTTGAGTGTTTTGGGTTTTTTTCCTTTGGGTTGGTTTCTAATTTCGGTCTCTTGTGGTCAGAGAAAATACTTGGTATGATTTCAATTTTCTTGAATTTGTTGAGGCTTGTTTTGTGTCCTATCATATGATCTATTTTTGAAAGTGTTCCATGTGCATTTGAAAAGAATGTGTATTTAGCTTCTTTGAGGTGAAAGGCCCTATATATATCAGTTAAGTCCATTTCTTCTAGGGCATTGTTCAATGCCACAATGTCTTTGCTGATATTTTGTTTGGAGGATCTGTCCACTTTTGACAGTGGGGTGTTGAAGTCCCCTACTATAATTGTGTTGCTATCAATGTCTTTCTTGAAGTCCTCCAAGATTTTCTTTACGTATTTGGGTGCTCCTGTGTTGGGTGCGTATATATTTACAATGTTTATGTCTTCTTGGTGGATTCTTCCCTTAAGTATTATAAAGTTTCCTTCTGGATCTCTCTTTATGGCCCCTTTTTTGAAGTCTATTTTGTCTGAATGAGTATTGCTACCCCAGCTCTTTTTTCTTGTCTGTTTGCTTGGAAAACTTGTTTCCAGCCCTTCACTTTCAGTCTGTGTAAGTCTTTTGTCCTGAGGTGGGTCTCTTGTAGGCAGCATATGTGTGGGTCGTGCTTTCTTATCCATTCAGCTAGTCTATGTCTTTTGATTGGAGCATTTAATACATTTACGTTTAAGGTTATTATCGATAGATACTTATTCATTGCCATTTTTTTTTTTTTTGTATCTGTGTTCCTTTCTCTTTCTCTTTTCATTCCTTTCCTTAGAGCAGTCCCTTTAGCATCTCTTTCAGAGCTGGTTTGGTGGAGGTGTATTCTTTTAGACTTCTTTTGTCTTGGAAGCTCCTAATTTGGCCATCTATCTTGATTGAGAGCCTTGCTGGGTAAGTAACCTTGGTTGCAGGCCTCTGGTTCTCATTACTTGGAATATTTCTTGCCATTCTCTTCTGGCTTGGAGTGTTTCCATTGAGAAGTCAGCTGCTAACCTTATCGGGGCTCCCTTGTATGTTACTTTCTGTCTCTGTCTAGCTGCCTTTAAGATTCTCTCTTTGTCTTGGAATTTTGCCATTTTAATGATGATATGTCTTGAAGTGGGCCTGTTTGGGCTCCTTTTGATTGGGACTCTCTGTGTTTCCTGGATTTGTGTGACTTTCTCTCTCATCAGATTAGGGAAGTTTTCCATCATTATTTTTTCAAACACATTTTCTATCCCTTGCTCTTCTTCTTCTCCTTCTGGTATCCCTATTATATGAATATTATTACGTTTCATGTTGTCCTGCATTTCCCTTAATACCTCTTCATTCTTTCTGAGTCTCTTTTCCTGTTCCTGCTCTTTTTGGGTGTTTTTTTCTACCTTGTCTTCCAGCTCACTGATCCGATCCTCTGCTTCATCGAGCCTGCTTTTGATTCCTTCTATTGTATTCTTCAGTTCACATATTGTATTCTTCATTTCCTCTTGGCCCTTGTGGATAGTTTCTATTTCCTTTTTCATGTTGACATAGTTTGCAGTGAGTTCATTATAGTTTCCCTGTAGTTTCTCAAAATTCTCTGCGAGCTCATCAAGCTTCTTGAACTTCCTGATAACCAATGCTTTGAACTCACTATCTGATAGTTGGCTTGCCTCTGTTTCATTTACCATTCTTTCTGGGGCTTCCTCCTTTCCTTTCATTTGGGAATTGTTTCTTTGTCTTCCCATTGTTTGTGAGACACTTCTTGCTAGCCTCTGTTTCTTAAATTGATCTGTCAAGTTCTCTGGAGTAGCAAAGTTGGTTTTTTTGTCACTGTCTCTGTTTTTAGGGCTGACCCTTGTCTGGGTCTAGCTCTGTTCTCTTTTCAACTCCAGGTTTTAATGTCTCACTCAGGCAACTGGAACTGTGGACAACTAGGTCAATGATCCTACACACGTGGATGGGTCACCGAGCTCGGCTGGTCACCACTCCACTCAGGAGTGGACAGAGGTAAGCACCCCTCTCCACTCTCCTTTCATAATACACCAGAGAGACGCTTGGAGAAAAGAATCCAGCAGCCACGGGTCTTTTCCTCCATCTTGGAAAAAGACCCCTATCAAAAATCTTTTTAATCTATTATCTATCTATCTATCTATCTATCTATCTATCTATCTATCTATTTACCTTTCTATCTACCTATCTATCTATCTCTATCACCTACCTATACTTCTGGTTGTCTTCTGCAATCCAATGTGTTTTCTTAGGGCAGGAGCCTTCTCTATTTCATTCACCGCCATATCCCTAAGTATTCTGAAAAGTGGCTGGCACACCATAACTAATTATTGAATGAATACAGAATGAATGAATTATCAAAAATATTTTCTACTCTGTGTCATAACGTGAACCTTTTGATTAAGCTACTGGGCACAGTTTTTCCATTTATAAGGTGATGAATAAAATAATCAAAATTAATTATAAGGAAGTTTTTTTCAGAACCCCCTGGGAATACATGTAATCTATTATATATGTAGATATGTATATATGTAATAAGGACATGAGACTTGACCAAATACCAATATTCTAGACAATTTTCTGGGTTTTACAGTGCCAATTTGGTTGGCCTAAAGTAAAGAGAATTTATAGAAATAATAACATAATTATTAGCTGTTTTCACAAATGTTGGAAGTGAAGGAGAAAATAAATGAAACAGGGATTTTAAATTGTGAATTTGTAGAACCTATAAGTAGAGTTCTAAGATATATTTCTTTTGCTTCATTTATTTCATTCAAGGCTATGATTCACAGTTTGTGGTGAATATTAATAAAATCCTTTCATTCTTGTTTTTTTTAATTAATTCTTTTATTATCAGACCACCATTTTGAAATATTGCTTCTTTGTGCAGTTTTTGCATTATGACTCTTAACTTCACCTGAGATTTTCCTTTAATTACAAAGGGATGACATCCAAATGAATGTCTTAATTTATCTGGAGAGAAAAGCACATACCTCGGAGTGCTGGACCTTTGCTGTGGAACTGCAGCAACACAGCATTGATTTGATTAACTCTGTAATGAAGTCCTAAGATAGAATTGTCACAATTTTAAAACGCAGCATGAAGGCTGTACTTTACAAGTGGACAAGCACTCTCGTACACCAATATTTCCGTCAATGATTACATCAGGGGGAAAAATTATAATGCATATGTGGAAGTTGACCGAGGAGATCCTAATAATGTTGACATTCCTCTGATACTATGCCTCAGTGAATACTTCATGATTAGGTGATGTAGTAGTATCTTTATGAGAACACGAGGGTGCTGGCCTATATGGGGCCATTCTGATTTTAATAACTTTGAAATACCATACTCTTCTTTGCTCATCTCCTATGGCTTCCTTTTGCCATTTTACTTGTATCAAATAGTAGTTGATTAGTTTATTTCTGAGAATGAGTACTCTCCAGTAATACTACTACTTTGAGGAACTAAAAAGAGTATAACTGTATAAATTTATTGCTGATATAAAATATCTTAATTCATTAAACTTCCTATTATCTACATCAAGGTTTCTGAATAGAACTATTGATGTTCAGGCCCAGGTAATTGTTGTGAGAGACATTCCTGCACATTGCAGGATGTTTATTAGGGTTCCTACCTCTACCCTCTGCCCTCTACCCATCAGATACCAATAGCATTTATTACCCCCTTCACCCACATAGCTAGGACAATCAGATATGTCTCCAGACATTGCCAAATGTCCCCTAGGGGTGATCATTTATGTTAGAGAACCACTGATCTAGATTAATCTACAGGTGATATGTTCTAGTTAACCAACTATTTGAATTATTTGGTAATTATTATATTTCTATTTTAGCTTATAAGTAGGTAGATGGATAGGTAGATAAACAGATAGATTTAAATAGATTGATACTAAAATTAAAGCAGCTAACTTTAAGGAACACTATTTAGTTTGACTTAATGAATCAAAATGCATTTTAATATTTTTATAATCTTTCAGGCTTTTTTTTCTATTAATTGCCAAAATATTTTTTTTAATGTCGAAGTCTCTGTTGACTATATATTGACACAGTGACACAACACTGACAATATGATATTGTTATTTTACTTGTCTTTACATAAAAGTGTATGGAGTATGGAAGTTCAGTTATATGAGTTGTTTGATTCTGCATAAGTAATTTATCTTGCAAACATACAGAATGTAAGTTGCCTGTGAAATCTGAAACAATGCATTTAATTTACTTCTTTTTACTCAATCATTTGTGATTCTGCATAAATAATTTACCTTGCAAACATACAGAATTGTAAGTTATGTGTGAAACCTGGAACAATGCATTTAATTTACTTCTTTTTGCTCAATCATTTGTGCTTACTTTTATACCACATTTAAAAAATAATGAACTATGTATTTCTACAACTCATTTGATTATATTAAAAATGAAGGCCACGTGAGTTAATTCAAGATATTGGAAACAAAATGCAAATTTATAGTAGATGGAATATAAAAGGAGAAAAAAATTTTCATGATTATTTACATTATTTGGGTCTAAGCTAAACAGAGAAAAAGAATTTGTTTCTTATACTGTTAAAGAAATTTCCAGATTATTAAATCACCATGTGAAGGCATTTTATTGACATAATTTATGAAATTCCATATATATATATATATATATATATATATATATCATGTAGAAATCACTGTGGAATCACTGAATGGTTGGTAAATCAGTTAAAAAATGTAGTAAAAGGTAGTCCACTCTGAGCAAAGTTACACAAATGTCAGTGTTAACCAAGATTAATAAAGTCTATGAACTTACAATCTAGAGTGAGGCAAATCATGTACATACTAATTCAGATACAAGGTATTTCTTTCAGCTAGATTTCTAGTTTTTAATTTTTTAAATCCTGCCTTCACCTCATATCTTTATGTTACAAGGGCAAGTTACAAAACGTTCCTGTCTTTGTTGCCCTGATCTGAAAATGTAGAGATACTTTCTTTCATATTATTTTGTAAATATTAAGTAGAAATAATTTAAGCAAAGCATATATAGTTTGATGTTCAGTGCTTAGAATCTTTCACTAAAAAAATATGGACAGACTTCTGATCATGATGGCAGAG
Organism: Micronycteris hirsuta; assembly: GCA_004026765.1. Taxonomy (NCBI): domain Eukaryota; kingdom Metazoa; phylum Chordata; class Mammalia; order Chiroptera; family Phyllostomidae; genus Micronycteris; species Micronycteris hirsuta. The sequence continues at coordinate 5,284 of PVJI01034326.1, read as the reverse complement.
TACGTAAACACTGTACTTGCTTCCTCTCATGACCATGTCAAAATTACAACTATATTATAAAACAATCACCCTTGAGGTCCACCTGGAGACTAGCTGAACAGACTCTTGTAACAGGATATAAAGAAGCCTGAGTAGGACTAGGAGGAGAAACAGAGAGAAGGAATGGGCTGGTCTCATACTGAGTTGTAGCACTTAAGAACTAGGAGGACTGTCTCGGCTGCAGAGGTCCCCACTGCGGAGTGAGGGCTCCCAGCCCCACAATGGGCTCCCCAGCCTTGGGCATCAGTGCCAGGAAGAGGAGTTCCTATAGCAGCTGGTCCTGAAAATCAGGAGAGACTCAGTCTGGGTGAAATGGAGGGCTGCTGAAGACTCAGGTGTCCTCATTAAAAAAAAAAAAAAAAAAAAGATTTTATTTATTTATTTCTAGAGATGGGGGAAGGGAAGAAGAAAGAGGGAGAGAAGCATCAATGTGAGAGAAAAATTACTTGGTCGCCTTCTACATGCACCCCGACTAGGGACTAAACCTACAATCTAGTTATATTCCTCAACCAGGAATCAAACCAGCGACCTTTCTCCCTGCAGAACAATGCTCAATCAACTGAGCCACATCATTCAGGGCTAGGTGCCCCCTTGAAGGACCTATATATGGATTTACTTGCTCACAAACACTTGCTCTAAGCTCAGAAGAAAAGATAACAGCTTGGAAATTGCCAGGGACATATGGGGAGGAACTGAAATGTGTGGCTTCAAGGCAAGGGATGGAGGGCCAGATCTCTCTGGAACTAGAGTCCCGGAAGACACCACTGTTCATTTGATAAGCCTTCTCCCCATTGTGCCTGCAGGTGCAGGTGGGCACAAATTCTCAGTCTTCATTAACCAGACTGATACTACTCTTCCCCTACCTGGGTGATTCTCTGAGACCCCACCTAGCCCAACCCTTTTTCAGAGGCTAATTCATACAAGCTGCCAGCCTGAGCCCATGCTGTGGACTTTTAAAAAATTTATCAAATATCTACAAACCCCAAACAAGCAGCAGCTAGCCTCAGCATACCCCGTACCTCTTGTTAAATGGCCACAACCATGACATGAATGGCAGTGGCCTCAGTTCACAGCACAAACACTTCCAGACACTGACAAGCCCAGCACAGGTAGCTGCCAACTGAAGATCACTTTGTAGCTCCTACCAGGTGGCCTGAGGCTGGACACAGGCAACGGCTGACTGCAGCCTACACCAGAGCCCCTCCAAAGAGGCCTCAGAATGATTACACTTGGCGGCTGCCTTCAAACCACAATAGAGCTCCAGCCAATTATCACCATAAATGACATACCTAAAGGGTAGACTTGGCAAGCACCAGAGCTCTGCAAAATTGCATCCCTCTCCCTGGGGTCAGCCCCCTCACAACAACTTGTGTCCTGTAGTCATGACTAGTTCTCATAGCCAAGCAGCCTGAAGGTCAATACCACCTATTAACAATGCTAACAGCAATTGAGGCTCAACTATAGGAGGAGAGGACACACGGCCCACACAAGGGACACTTCTGGAGCATCCAGCACAGATAAACAGGGAGACTGCTCCACTGGACCCCTCAAGGCACCTACAACACAAGGCCACACTGCTGAAACTGAGAGATGTAGGAGATCTACCTAATACATAGCAACAAACACAGGGAGGCAGCCAGAATGAGGGATGAAGAAAAATGTTCCAAATGAAAGAACAGGACAAAAGTAACTAAACAAAAATGGAGGCAAGCAATCTACCAGATGCAGAGTTTAAATTGCTGGTTACAAAGATGCTCCATGAACTTTAGGGAAAAATGTATGGTCTCAGTGAGAAACTCAATGAAGTGATAGGAAGCATAAAAAGGAGATGGAAACCATAAAAAAAGAACCAGTCAGAAATGAATAATACAACTGAAATGAAGATTACGTTTTATGGCATTAACAGCAGATTAGATGAAACAGAAGATCTAATTAGCAATTTGAAAAGCAAAGTAGCAGAAAACACCCAATCAGAGCAGCAAAAAGAAAAAAAGAATTAAAAAAAATGAGAGTAGTTTAAGGAATCTTTGGGACAACATCAATTACACCAACATTCACATCATGGTGGTACCAGAAGAAGAAGAGAAAAAGCAAGGGATTGAAAACCATTTAAAGAAATAATGGCTGAAAACTTCCCTAACCTCATGAAGAAAAGAGATACACAATTCCATGAAGTGCAAACAGTCTCAAAGAAGCCCAAAGAAGCCGATACTAAGACACATCATAATTAAAAAAGCAAGGGCTAAAGACAAAGAGAGACTCCTAAAAGCAGGAAGAGAAATGCATTAGTTACCTACCAGAGAGTCTCATAAGACTGTCAGCTGATTTCTCAACAGAAACTGTGCAGGCCAGAAGGGATTGGCAAGAAATATTTAAAGTGATGAAAAGCAAGTACCTATAATCAAATTTACTCTACCCAGCAAAGCTATTATTGAAAATCAAAGGAGAAATAAAGAGCTTCCCCCAAAATAGAAAGCTGAAGGAATTCATCACCAAAAAAACGGTATTATAAGGAAAGTTAAAAGGAGTTCTTTATGAAGAAAAAGAAGAAATAAAATATATGAATAAGAACATATCAGAAAGAAAAACAACTTCACTGACAAAGGCAAACATATAATAAAAGCAATGGATCAACCAACACTAACACTAGTACAAAGGTTAAAAGGCAAAAGTAGGAAGATGGTATGTAATTACAACAATAAATTAAGGGATATACACAAACACACACAAGAAGTAAAAATAATGACAAAAATATAAATGTGGAGGGAAGTTAAAATGATAGTGATAATAGAATGTGTTCGTTCACTCTTAAGTAAACTTAACAATAGATTGCTATAAACATAACTTGGTATATATGAAGCACATAGTAACCACAAACCAAAATGTTACAAGAGATGTATAAAAAATAAAGAAAAATAAGCTGGATACAACAATACAGAAAGTCAACAATATACAAGAGAGGAGAGCAAAAGAATAAGAAAATAACAGGTAAGATCTATGAAAACAATCAGAAAACAATAAATTGGCAATAACTACGTACCTATTAATAATTACTTTAAGTGTTAATGGATTAAATGCTTCAATCAAAAGACAAATGGATAAAAAGATGTACATACATATATGCCATGGCATATTAGTTGTCCATAAAAAAAGAAGGAAATCTTACCATTTGTGACAACATGGATGGATCTAGAAGGTATTGAGCTAAGTAGAATAGATTGGACAGAGAAAGACAATTACTATATGATTTTAGTTTGATGTGGTATCTAAAACAAAAAATGAACAAGGGAGACAGATACAAACCCATAGATACCAAGAACAAACTCATGGTTGCCAGACAGAAAGGTAGTTGGGAGGCTGAGTGAAAAAGGTAAAAAGTTTAAGGACAAATTGGCAGTTACAAAAGAGTCATGGCTGTAAAATACAGTTTAGGGAATGTGGCCAGTAATACTGTAATAACTGTGCATGATGTCAGGTGGGTACTAGACTTATCGGGGGGATCACATTGTAAATTGTATAAATGCCTAACCACCAGAACTCATAATATCGAATGTCAACTGTAATTGAAAAATTAAATAAATAAATAAAGTTATGTCATTAATTCAGAATATCTTTTAGCTAAAGAAGATTTTTGAGACAGGGCAAATCTATATATGAGGACAAAATTCCAAGGTTATCTTCGCTCAGCTGGCATTGCGTTAGCAACCTATATTTTTCTCATCTGATTTAGCTTAAAATAATTCAGGGATTTTAGCAGATCTTTTCACTTCCTTTCATATGCTTTGATTGCTCAAGGACATACAATATCTGATTGTTCCAAAAGATTGCATTTTTTTCTAATGTCACACAGTAAGTACCTATAAATACATTAAGCACTTATATGGGCTAAGCATTCTTTATTATTCATGCAGATATGATTGGTCACCTACATTTTATAGAATTAAAATTTATAATTGATTAAATTAGGTAGTTTTTTTTTTTTTTTTTAACTCTGCAAGGCAGAGAAAAGGGCATGCATCTAGTTGCAACCAGAATCTTAGGAAGTAATTGGAATTATGAGGCCTTCCCATGGTATAAGGAGTCACTTGACCTATATTATTCCAGATTTGTAAATTCCAAGTATTATTAGCACAGACACTACATTAGCACAAATTACACCTCCTGATCAAAAAAAAAAAAGCTCAAATCCAAGTTCTTTTTTATTTCTTTGTTGGATCCCTTTCTTAGGAAAAAAGACAATATATTTTTTAAAAGCTTTAGAACCACTTGCATGATACAAACATTACCCCTAAACAGAAGGCATTATTCTACATCTTTAACAATAGGTTTTCATTTTTTAAAATCCACACAAGGAAAGATATAAAGTGTAATAATGTGTGTTTTCAGTGTAGGCTAAACTTTCCCCAGTTTACTGTTGTCTGATTCAGTTCTAGGCTCAAGACACTCTATATAGTTAAACTTCAGATTGAAGCATTGTAACATTTAGGAGTATCAGTTTCCTTTGGAAAAGTAGTACTGCTATTATGGTTCTTCCCAACTTCCTGACCTGTTTGTCAAACTTCAATCTGCAGCTGCATACAAGGCTCAGAAAGAGCTCATGTCCTAAGGGAAAAGCAACGTTCTGAAGTACTTTTAAAAAATAGTGCATAGTTTCCCCTTATCTTTTCCCTTTCTGTCTTTTTCTTGTGTCCAATATAGAGCCACTAAAATGGCTCCCTGAATGATCCTTGTTGCCACAACCTAGACCTCAGCCTGGGAACGCATATCCCTGAAGCACAGCCCTGTCGCCGTGGGCCATTCTGCCTGCATCAGTGCTGTGTTAATTGGGCGAGGTCAGCTGGTTCTCTCCCTCCAGATTTTCCTTCTCCCTGAGGGGAGGAAACAGGCCAATGAATGGCCCACTGTCTAAGGGCACTCATTTTCAATCCTTGTTAGCTTAATGCCTCTTTGCAATATATAAGAGCAGCATAAGAGAAGCATTTATTGCTGACCTCTGGGCCAGCTTTGCAGAGCAATCTTGGGACTGCAATTCTTCGCAGCCGATTCGCCCTCTCCCTATCATACATGGACATATTCTAATTAGGGTCACACTGCTTATCATGTTTTTATGGCTTAAAAAATTCTGTTTAACAAGATGCTAAAAAAATTGAAAAGCTATTTTAAATACACAAATACATTTAGAAAGATCATAAAACTAGCTGAAGAATCATCTTTCCCCTCAGTGTTTTCAGCTGCAAAATAAAAT
>PVJI01034325.1:0-10543 GCA_004026765.1 Micronycteris hirsuta | reverse complement strand
TTTTTCTGCATCTATTGATATGATCATGTGACTTTTGTCTTTGCTTTTTTTAATGTGATGTATTGCATTTATTGTTTTGTGAATATTGTACCATCCTCGCATCCCTGGGATAAATCCCATTTGGTCATGGTGTTTTAGAAAACCTGTTATGGAGCCCCAAGGCAAGCGAACTGAGCCGGATAAGTTGGCCATAGGTGTGTTAGCGGAAAGGACAATTTCTTTGCATTTTAAATGTGTGTGCTGGCGCCAAAGCTAAATTGTAGGGGTGCACTTTCTGGGCCCACGCTGAGGTGGCTAGGTGGGGCCTTGATACTCTCCGGCAACACAGAGGGAGCAAAGATTTTTTGTTGGCGCAAATGGTCTATTCCTGCCTGTCTTTTCGATTAAGGGATGATTGATACTGCTAAAACTATGAGCTCTCTCTCTGTCTTTCTGGTTGTGCGAGATTGTAGCTTTAATACATCCGAACCAAGCTTATTAATTTAGCTATAGGTGTGTTGGGGGAGCGTTTGGTCCGCCCCTTTGTGAGAGCGCACCGGATTTTAAAGGTGACCTGCCTTTCCTCTTCTCACGTGGTCCCTGGGGCCGGCTTGCTGTCTCTGCCCCTATCTTAAAGGCATTTTAACTTCTCTTATTATGCCCTACCCTGCAGCCGCGTGGAAAATGCTATTAGTTTCCTTTTGCTAAAAGGAATGGAAAAGAAGGTTTTCTCTCTTCGTTTGGTGCAGCACATGGACTAGGATCGTGAGAGAGTTCTGTGGCTTAGTCAGGGTTAATTATTGGGGGAAAGTTGTACGCACTGGGACCGGGGTTTCAGCGGTGGGCTAGGGATAAGGTACGTGAGACTTTCTCTGCCACTCTCTGACCTAAACGGGAAGTGCTGGCGGGGACGCCAGTTTTCTTATATTATAAATTGTAGGCACGCACCCCTTTTTCACACTGGGTTAGAACAGCAGTGATTTTAAGTTCTGCCGCCTGTGCTAAGATTCTTACTGAACTAGCTAAGGTGTATTATGGGTGAAATTTTTTACGGAGTCAGGGGGAGCGGAATTCTAAGTCATTGCTCCTTTCCTTTGCCTGGTGCTTTTCTCTCTGCCCGCTGCTTCCTCCATCCGCCTACACTCCCTTTATTCGTCCAGTGCTTTCTCCCCTTTTCCTTATGCTTTCTCCCTCTCCTTGGCGCTAAGCGCAGCCCTGGGCAGTGAGAGGGCTTCTGAGGCCGGCTTGCGCTGAGGATTTTTAACTACTAGGAGCCCTTTTTTCCCTCTGGCGCCGAGTAGCCTGTAAAGCCTGAGAAGGAAGGGGCTGGGACCGAGTTCCCTGTCGGAGACTCCTGCCGAGGTTTTTACTTTACGCTTTCTGTTTGAGCTTTTATTTCTCTTGATCAGTTGTCCTTCCAAACTCTACTGCACTAAAATTCTATCTAATTAGCTAGTTTGTAGTGGGTCTTGGGATGTGGTGTTGGTGAAAACAGTCGAGAGAGGAGGCTTGGGATGTCCGAATCTCCTGCTCTCACTTATTTGTTTTTTGGGGTATTTCCAAACGGGATGCTCGTTAACGCCAGGTGACTAACCTCTGTGTTCCTCAGACAAGCGAGAAATTATCCTCAGTGTTTCAGGGCCCCTTCGCGTCACAGGATCTAGTCCCCGACACCCTCACAAGGTTCCAACTCATGTGGGAACACCCAATTTCTCAGGCAGAGGGGAGGTATTCCCTTGTCTTCGGAGCTCGCAGGAGCTCTCATGCAAATTTTCTGAAGCTAGACTTGCAAGTCTTCGGTGTCCGAGAGTTCCGATCACTCACATTCTAGTCGCTGTTCCCTGAAGGGGAGGGGTAGAGTGGAATAAACAGCTGATCCAAGAGAAAAAAAGCGGGAAACCTGTAGTCTGCTGGTGAAAGCCGGCAGGTTTTTTTTTTCTTTTAAGCTGATTAAGTGAAAAGATTCTTTGTTCTCTCTCTCCCAGACTTATTCCTAGTTGGGGATTCAGCCGAGGGGAGTGGGCGTGTTTATGTTTTTTCACAGTGTACCTCTCGTAGCCCGGGCATTTTCTTCAGATTGGCCAGAGGCCTAATGCATTCTATTCCCATCCTGCAACCAATTTATCTTATCATGAGAGTCTTTACTGTGGCAAGCACCCTTGTGGTTTTTAAATGCTCGACCCGTGCCGGCGAGAAGCGGCAAGATGTCCGAGAGAGGAGAAAAAGGATCTTTTCTATCATAATTACCTATTAATATTTATTTATTAAAATTAACGTGGCTATAAAACGTTTTCATATCAGCTCTTTCTTTTTTCTCTGCCCCGGATGGTTCTGGGACTGGTGTCCCCTACTCACCGGGACAATTGCACACTTTCCTCCACCTTGGAGCAGGGGGAATACAGTCCTTTTGCCTCGTTGCCTATCAGACCCCACATTGGGCGCCATATGATGGGATTTCGTCCCAGCAAAATCCGTGGGGGACCGAAATCGAACGTGTGAATCAATCTCACCCAGAGACACGCTTGGAAAAAGAAGTCCAGGTGCCACGGGTCTTTCCCTTCTGGTCTGGAAAGACCCCGGGTGTAGCTCAGCCAGGCTTTTTATTAGAAGTTTTAGGATATGTTTGCATTGGATTGGTTATTCATGAACTATATACAAAAAAGGGTCTTCAGCTACGTCATGAAGATATATGGGAAGGGGATAGATAAGTGGGAGGTTTACTCAGTAAGGTAAACATTTGAGGTACAGAGCATTAGGATGTAAATTCAGGTCCGGTGGCAGACAGGACCAGGGCAATACATTAAACAGGAGACAAGTAAATTGAGGGTAAGCTAGCTAGGGCTGTTAACTTTTAGAACCATAAAACACTGAGGCCGGGAAGAATTTCAGGGATCCATTAACCTAAGCTTCTTGGCTCTGGGGAAAGAGACTCAGCAAGGCAGAGAATTTCTTAAGAAATATTTTTGCCAAATTCCCATTAGAGAATTCTTTTTCCACGGACATGAGTTTATGCTGGTCCACACGGGAGTGTTTTTTCACTTGGAGCTTTGCTCAGATGCATGAATTCCCAGAGCTTACGTTTTTTTCTTCTGGGTGAAAAGAATTCCTGCCACAGTTATTTCCTTCCTTCTACTTGCTTTGGATTGTCTTTGTTGTTGTTCCTCGAGTTCTTGCAGGTGTAGGCTTAAGTTGTTTGTTTGAAATGTTTCTATTTTTTTAGGTAGGCCTGAATCACTATGAACTTCCCTCTTAGGACTGCCTTCGCTGTGTCCCATAAGGTTTGGGTTGTTGTCAGTTCATTTTCATTTGTTTCGAGGAACTTCTTGATTTCTTCCCTAATCTCATCCTTGATCCATTCATTGTTTAATAGCATGCAATTCAATCTCCATGATTTGGAGTGTTTTGGTGTTTTTTTCCTTGGGGTTGGTTTCTAATTTCAAACCCTTGTGGTTGGAGAAAATACTTGATATGATTACAATATTCTTGAATTTATTGAGGCTTGTTTTGTATCCTATCATATGGTCTATCTTTGAAAATGTCCCATGTGCATTTGAAAAGAATGTGTATTTAGCTTCTGTGGGGTGAAAAGCTCTATATATTTCAGTTATGTCCATTTCTTCTAAGGCATTGTTCAATGCCCCAATATCTTTGTTGATCTTTTGTTTGGAAGATCTGTCCATTTTTGACAGTGGGGTGTTGAAGTCCCCTACTATAATTGTGTTGCTACCAATATCTTTCTTCAAGTCCTCCAAGATTTTCTTTATGTATTTGGGTGCTCCTGTGTTGGGTGAATATATATTTACAATGCTTATGTCTTCTTGGTGGATTCTTCCCTTGAGTATTATGATGTGCCTTTCTGGGTCTCTCTTTATGGCCCTTTTTTTGAAGTCTATTTTGTCTGATATGAGTATTGCTACCCCAGCTTTTTTTCCTATCCATTTGCTTGGAAAACTTGTCTCCAGCCCTTCATTTTCAGTCTGTGTAAGTCTTGTGTCCTGAGGTGGGTCTCTTCTAGGCAGCATATGTGTGGGTCGTGCTTTCTTATCCATTCCGCTATTCTATGTCTTTTAACTGGAGCATTTAATCCATTTACGTTTAAGGTTATTATTGATAGGTACTTATTCATTGCCATTTTTTTTTGTACCTGTGTTCCTCTCTCTCTCTTTCCCTTCCTTTCCTTAAATCAGTTCCTTTAGCATCTTTGCAGAGCTGTTTTGGTGGAGGTGTATTCTTTTAGACTTCTTTTGTCTGGCTCCTATTTGGCCACCTATCTTTATTGAGAACCTTGCTGGGTAGAGTAGTCTTGGTTGCAGGCCTCTGGTTTTCATTACTTGGAATATTTTTTTCCATTCTCTTGTGGCTTGGAGTGTTTCCATTGAGAAGTCAGCTGCTAACCTTATCGGGGCTCCCTTGTATGTTGCTTCCTGTTTCTGCTTCGGTGCCTTTAAGATTCTCTCTTTGTCTTGGAATTTTGTCATTTTAATTTGTCTTGAAGTGGGCCTGTTTGGGTTCCTTTGATTGGGACTCTCTGTGTTTCCTGAATTTGTGTGACGTTTTCTCTCATCAGATTAGGGAAGTTTTCCATTATTACTTTTTCAAACAGTTTTTCTATCCCTTTCTCTTCTTCTTCACCTTCTGGTATCCCTATTATATGGATATTGTTACGTTTCATGTTGTCCTGCATTTCCCTTAATACCTCTTCATTCTTTCTGAGTCTCTTTTCCTGTTCTTGCTTTTTTTGGGTGTTTTTTTCTACCTTGTCCTCCAGCTCGCTGGTCTGATCTTATGCTTCATCGAGCCTGCTTTTGATTCCTTCTATTGTGTTCTTCAGTTCAGATATTGTATTCTTCATTTCCTCTTGGCCCTTGTGGATAGTTTCTGTTTCCTTTTTCATGTTGACATAGTTTGCAGTGAGTTCATTATAGTTTCCTGTAGTTTCTGGTAATTTTCCATGAGTTCTTCAAGCTTCTCGAGCTTCCTGAGCTTCCTGAGAACCAGTTCTTTGAACTCAGTATCCGATAGTTGGCTTGCGTCTGTTTCATATATCATTCTTTCTGGGGCCTCCTCCTTTCCTTTCATTTGGGCATTATTTTTTGTCCTCCCATTGTTTATGAGACTCTTCTTGCTAGCCTCTGTTTCTTAAATTGATTTGTCAATTTCTTTGGAGTCGCAAAGTTAATTTTGTGTCACTGTCTCTGTTTTTAGGGATGACTCTTGTCTAGGTCTAGCTCTGTTCTCTTTACCTCTCCAGGTTTTAATATCTCACCTGTGGATAAAGAAGAGAAGGGAAGGAAGAAGAAAAAAAATAAAAATAAAAAAATAAAGTAAAAATAAAATAAATAAGAAATAAAAAGAGAAGACTAGGAATACTAGTGAAAGGAAGGAAGAAGGAATTAAAAAATAAAGAAGTACAGATAGGAACGAGGGTCGGGAAAACAAACAAACAAACAAACATCTACTGGCTTTAAAAGTGTCTGGCTGTGCCTGCTCCCCTGGTCCTCCTGTCTGTGTCAGGCATCTGATCTTTCAATTTCCCCTGTAATCTTGGTCACCGATCCTCATATATTCTTGAATACTGTTGGGTGTTCTCTCTGTTCCTCAGAAAATCAGCTAGGTGTTTCACTTGTCGGGAGGAGGAAGTGGACTCTGCTCCCCCCTATCTTGCTGCCATTTTTTTCCTCTCATTTAGGCCTTTTTTTTCCCCCTTCAGTGTGCCTGTTAATTTAAGGGGCGGAGCTTTAGGTGTTCACCAGGGCGGGGTAACCCACGTTGTCTTGTTGTGAAGCTGTGTGTGTGGGCAGGACCTGAGAGAACAATGGCGCTTGCTCTGCTCTCCATACCTCCCCTGCTGCCCTCAAGCAAGTTGATCCCCTTTGCTGGCTCCTGGGTGAGTGGGCAAGCCTGCACAGTTCCGAGTCCCCGTGGGCCTACCCCACGAACTCTCCTGTGAGGCTGGGAGTTCCTCCCGCCATGGCCTCAACCCCCACAGGTGTTTTCAATCTGTGATTTGAGGCTTTATTTCCCTGCATTGGTGGGCCAAGCAGTCTCTTCCACCCCCCAGCTTTTCCTCTCGGTTTATCCGCACACGAATGAGGGACTGCCAGGTCCACCATCTCAGCCCTGGTTTCGCAGAGTGTGCCTGCCGCACTTTGACCAGGCACGCCCACCACAGGCTGCTCCAGGCAGCTTGAGCACCGCTGGCACCGCTCCACAAACCAAGTCTGATCGAGGTTCTCCACCCGGCTCCACCCTGCCTACCGGTCTGGATGAATGTGTCTTCTTTAACTCCTTGGTTGTCAGACTTCCACTCAGTTCAGTTTTCTGTCAGATCTGGCTGCCCTTGCCCTCTAAATTGCTTTTTTTCCTCTTTTGGTTGTGTGAGGAGGTACAGTGTGTCCACCTACACCTCCATCTTGGCCCTTATATTTGTTTTTAATAAAACCTGCGCTGCTAATTTTTAAATTTCAATGGATTAAAAAATTCCTAGTAATTTCACATTCATTAAGTAAAATATAGCAGTTTCAAAATATATTTTAATACTTGTGGATTTTTATTACAGTTATTTGCCCTTATTTGAGAACTCATCAACATTAAACGTTAGTGTAGTATCACATTGCTTTAGCTCTAGCATTGCCTCATACATGGATTCATGGTAGTAGGTATAAAACATGTTTGGTGGCTCACAGTAAGTAAAATATCTATATCAGTAAGTCTGAAATGTCATTTGTATATCTGATATAAAAATGATTCATCATATCTTAACTTAGTCAAGTACTCTGTTTCTATGTATAGGCAGCAAACCTTTTTAATGTGCTGCTCTTTGCTATTAGAATAAGAGAAGGATTTTGCAACATGGGGCATTTTTGCAAGTGACACATATAGAAAAACATTAGAAGGTAAACACAGGAGCAGGTGGGAGTGGGTTTCCTACAAAAAATTTTCAGACCCATCTTTTGCTCCACATTTGATCTCAAGTGTTTGGCATGAAGTCATTAGGGTGTGTATGTCAGTCTTGTGAATTGCTGCCTAAAATGAGGCTCCCTGGTAGCCTCATGTAGTAGAACCAACGATTCCTTTAGATTTGTCTGTTTTGTATTTGTTTTTAAGACTGCTTGGTCCCTTTTCATCTCTTGACCTCCATTCTGTTCATGTAAGTCTGGAAAAAAAAATGTGACACTCTTTCTGACTTGTTGTTGCATGCCCACATAAAACCTACTTGGTCCAGTCTTCCCTTGGTTGTTAGATACCTGACCCACAGGGGAGAGCTGTACAATCATTTTCCTTCAAGAGCTGAATGTTTTTATCATGCATTCTGAGCCCTTACGATGTTCTTCTTTTTGTACACTTCGTATATCATGTTTGTGTTTAACTGTACTTATATCCTGAACAAACTGCATGTTAAAGAGGAAGCTAACACTGGTGCAGGGTGTTGGCTGCCATTGGGAGGGGTGGCATTGCATGCATCATGGGGAAGAAAGCTTGGGCCACAGATGGTGAACCATGGGAAAGGTAGTGCTTTCCAGGTCTCCCCAGGCTGCACTGCTGAACAACAAGAAAACAAATATGTGAGAACATGCATAAATGACAGCATAGTCTCCACACACACAAGCAGAAACACCAAGGAGACATCTGTTCCTCAGTCTTCACCACTGATTCTTGGCAGGGACTGTGATTGCCCAGTACCACTGATAGGAAATACATAGAGCATGCAGAAAAGCCTTGCACTTTGAATAGGACTGATTTAGGATTTTCTTTTCCTCCTAAACAAGCATCAGCACACATTGTATCAATACACCATGCTACTCATATTGAAGAACAAAGTCTTTAAAAAAAATGAATAGACCTTATATTCCAAACTAATTCTAGGGGATATGATTATATTTGATATACAATATGATTAAGAAACCTGGCTATGCCATTGAAATGGTTGAAAACTGAAGAAGTTTAATGTAAATTTATGAAGGCATTGCCAATAAAGCCCAACTTTGAACTTCGGGGACTCTTATGTTGTAAGATTATGAATACAACATTCTATAAAATATTATTCAATGATGATGTCTGATGAACTAATATGGTTAACATTTTTGTTAGAATAAAACTAGATGGAAAGAAATTTATGTGAACTGAAATGAAAGGTGTCAGAGATAGACCCATTGGGTCTATCTGGGATAACATAATAAGTCTGGCTCCATCTCATGGTGATAGTGGCCACGGTATGCTGCTTCTCTAAGCCAGAGTTTCCTTCTCAGTGCATTCTTCACCTGTTACCCTTAGGGGCATATGTTCCTACACCCCCAGTGGAATGCCTAAAACTTTGGATAGTATCAAACCCTGTATGTACTATGTTTTTTCCCTGTATATACATATACTTTATGGCTTTTATTTGACATATCTGAATTGCCAGCATTGCTACTATTGAGGTTTAGGGCCATTATTAGGTAAAACAAGGGTGACTTGAACAGAAGCACTGTGATATTATGACAGTTGATATGATAACCATGACAGCTACTAAGTGACTAATGGGTGGGAGGTGTATAAAATGTAGACACTGTACAAAGGGGTAATTCATGTTCCCAAGTGGAACAGAGTTTGATGTCGGGATTTCATCCTACATTATCCATGGGGGACCATAACTGATCGCGTGAATCAATCTCACCCAGAGACACACTTGGAGAAGGAGTTCGGGTGCCATGGGTCTTTCCCTTCTGGTCTAGAAAGGCTCCGGGCATAGCTCAGACAGGCTTTTTATTAGAAGTTTTAGGATACATTTGCACTGGACTGGTTATTCACGAACTCATGCCAGAATCAGGGGTTTTCAGTGAGGTCATGAAGATATATGGGAAGGGGCTGGATAAGTGGTAGGTTTACTCAGGTAAACATTTGGGGTACAGACCATTAGGATGTAAATTCAGGTCCTGTGGCAGACAAGACCAGGGCAATACATTAAACAGGAGACAAGTAAATTGAGGGTAAGCTAGCTAGGGCTGTTAACTTTTAGGACCATAAAACATTGAGGCAGGGAAGAATTTCCATTAACTTAAGCTTCTCGGCAAGGCAGAGAATTTCTTAAGATATTTTTTTGCCAAATTCCCATTAGAGAATTCTTTTTCCACTGACATGGATCAGCTGGCCCACACAGGACCGTTTCTTCATGTGGAGCTGTGCTCTGCACACGTGAATTCCTGGGGTGACATTTCTCCATGTGTGTGCAAAGAATTCCCACAAGAGTTGGTGGCCCTCTGAGAAACAGATTTCATCATGCTACTCAGAACAATGTGCATTTTAAATCTAAGGATGCTTATTTCTGAAATGTTCCATTTAATATTTTTGGACTGTGGTTAACTGAACCTATAGAAAGTAAAACGGTGGATAAAGGGGACTACTGTAAACTGGAACAAGGAACCACCTTGCAGAGTAATCACCCTGTAAAGATTAAAGAGGATGACATCTATTGTTGCTCAATGAATGCTACCTTGGTAAAGAGAGTTACATAGCATGTCAATATTCAAGCATTTGTGAAGTGTTTTGTGGTTAGCATGAGAAATGAACCACCATTAGTATAGGAATTAATTTCTATGATTTTTCATTTTGCTGTGTCCTGTAATAGGTATAGTAACCAGAAAGTAGATGAATCCTTTTGACATATTATTCATAATGCTTTGTTTTATATTATCTCTATTGTTATAATTAGCCTAGATGTATGAAATGTAACAGTGTTTTCTGGGATAACAGAAAGACTACATAGGATTAGAATTATTTATCCAGGAGCGAAAGATGGCGGCGGAGAAGGAGGAAGCGTGATCGCTTTCCTCCGGCCCACTGGCGGGATATCTGGCCGATTTTCTGAGGAGCAGAGCGATCACCCAGCTGTATTCTGATGTCTGGGAAGATTGGCAACCAGGACTGCGCATAAAACTGAAAGATCAGCCGGTAGGGAGACTGCTTCGGATGGAAGGGGTCCCTCGGGCCTCATGGGGAGCCGGGAGGTCTGCAGATACAGTTGCAACAGCTTCCCGGTTTGCTCCAGGATCCGTGGGAGGGAGCTGGATTGGGGTGTGTGAGTTGCCAAAGCAGATGCACGCGTCTGTTGGAAGAGCCTTGGTCCCCAGCAGTCCCGAGGTCGGTGTGTACCTGGGGACTGATCTGCAGAGGCTGGCGATCCCAACGGGAGGAATTGGGGTCTGAATTGAAAGGGAAACCCAAGCCCACAGCTCCTGGATTGGGTGCGCACCCGGTGGAACGAGTCGGGGGCGGCTGGTGTAAGTGCCCAACCGTGTGCCCAGGCCTGCGGCTTGCAAGCTCCGATTTCAGAGACAAAAGCGATCCACGAAGGCAGGGGCACGGAGCTCACACCTGGAGGGCCTGAGACACAACCCAGACCTGCGGTGCTGAGTCCCTCCGTGCGGGAGAAACAGAGGAGCTACACTGAGCCCCACTGAGGGGAGTCACAGACATCATAAACTCTGACTCAGGGTGGGGGTCAGGCAGCCCAGAGGAGGTGCTGCAAACTCCCGGCAACTCCGCTGGTGGCGGAACGGCAGCTGAGAGTGCAGCCCAGGAAGAC
>PVJI01034324.1:0-10550 GCA_004026765.1 Micronycteris hirsuta | reverse complement strand
GCGTTAGCTCAGCGCTCCTGTGAGTTCTTTTATCTTTGCCCCTGGGCTGTGCGCCAGCGAGCCCCGGCTGAAATGTCTGGTCATGCGCTCTCTCTGGTATTTTTGAGCTGTGCGCCCGTGTTCGCTCACTTCTTTGTCCCTGGATTATGCGCCCGAGAGGCCCAGTTGTGTACTGTCCCCAGTATATTTGAACTGTGTAGGATTGGTCCGCGGGTCGCCGGGTGCACACGGTCCCGCACGGTCCCCGGTTTCCCTGTTCGGTGTCCCAGGCCGCACTCGGCCAGTGATTCGCTGACTGCAAGTTGTTTCCGATACTTCTGGTATGGGCTGGGAAAGGCCTCGGACTCGGCTACAAACAGGCTCCAATTCCCCTTGGTGGCAGCGCCAGCCTCCAAGGAACGGCCTTGCTCTCCCTCTGTGATACAGACAGGCCGAGTTCCCTGGGCCTCCGATCCCAGTCGCCTACGGCTCCTGGTAGCGCACGGCTCCCGGGACCTGCACTGATCCTGGGTCGCGCACCGGACCTCACGACTGTTGAGAGTGGGGCCTCTCCAAACAGCCACGTAGCGCCACTGTTTTTACTCTCTGAAAAAATTCTACCTATTTACGCTCTCCAGCCAAAACAAGCATCTGACTACTCTCAAATCCTAATCTGGCCCCCTCCCCAAGAATCTTGCGTCCGATCCGGGCGGCTGCCGGGTCTGGGACTGAAGCCCCACCCCGCTCCCCGGGCCTGTCTGGATGGGGACCCTTTCCTTCTGATGCTCTCTGCTTACCGTGTGAATGTTCAAATTCCCCTGTAATATTGGGCATCAATCATCATATGTGTTGGAATACTGCTGCGTTTTCGCCCCGTTCCTCAGAAAATCAACCAGTGTGTAGGAGGACGTAAACTCTGTTCCTCCTAACTCGCCGCCATCTTCCTCCCTCCCCTCCAAGATTTTCTTAATGTACTTGGGTGGTCCTATGTTGGGTGCATACATATTCACAATGTTTATGTCCTCTTGATTGATTCTTCCCTTGAGTATTATGAAGTGTCTTTCTGGGTCTTTCTTTATGGCCCCTTTTTTTTGAAGTCTATTTTGTTTAATACGAGGATTGCTACCCCGGCTCTTTTTTCCTGTTTGCTTGGAAAACTTGTTTCCAGCGCTTCACTTTCAGTCTGTGTAGGTCTTTTGTTCTGATGTGGGTCTCTTGTAGGCAGCATATATGTGGGTCATGTTTCCTTATGCAATTCCCTGTTCTGTGTCTTTTCATTGGGGCATTTAATCCATTTACGTTTAAGATTGTTATTGAATGGTTCTTATTCGTTGCATTTTGTTGTACCTGTGTTCCTCTCTCTTTCACTGTTTTTCTTCTTGTTCTTAAAGCAAACCCTTTAGCATCTCTTGCAGAGCTGGTTTGGAGGAGATATATTGTTTTAGATTACTTTTGTCTGGGAAGCTCCTTATTTGGCCTTCCATTTTAATTGAGAGCCTTGCTGGATAAAGTAGTGTTTGTTGAAGGCTTCTGGTTCTCATTACTTGGACTATTTCTTGCCATTCCCTTCTGGCTTGGAGCCAGAAGATGTCTGAGACCATTGAGATATCAGCTGCTAGTCTTATTGGGGCTCCCTTGTATGCTACTTCCTGTTTTTCCCTTGCTGCCTTTAAGATTCTCTCTTTATCTTGAAATTTTCCCATTTTAATTATGTTGTGTCTTGAAGTGGGCCTGTTTGGGTTCCTCCTGATTGGGACCCTCTGTGTTTCCTGGATTTGTGTGACTTTTTCTCTCATCAGATTTGGGAAGTTTTCCATCATTACTTTTTCAAAAGGTTTTCTATCCCTTTCTCTTCTTCTCCTTCTGATATTCCTATTATATGGATATTATTATGTTTCATGTTTTCCTGCATTTCCCTTAACCCCCCTTCCTTCTTTTTTAGTCTCTTTTCCTTTTCTTGCTCTTTCTGGGTGTTTTTTTCTACCTTGTCCTCCAGCTTGCTGATCTGATCCTCTGCTTCATTTAACTGCTTTTGATTCCTTCTACTGTGTTCTTCAGTTCAGAAATTGTATTCTTCATTTTCTCTTGGTCCTTTTTGCTAGTTTCTATTTCCTTTTTGATGTTGATATAATTTGCAGTGAGTTCATTGTAGTTTCCCTGTAGTTTCTGGTAATTTTCTGTGAACTCATTGAGCTTCCTGATAACCAATGCTTTGAACTCAATGTATGATAGTTGACTTGCCTCTATTTCATTTATCATTCTTCCTGGGGCTTCCTCATTTCTTTTCATTTGGGGATTATTTCTTTGTCTTCCTATTGTTTGTGAGACTCTTCTTGCTTGCTTCTGCTTCTTAAATTGATCTCTTCTGACTCTCTGTGTTTATGGTGTGAACTTCTATGGTAGAGGATCTGTGAGATTCAGTGGTGCAGTCTCCTTGATCTCCTGAGCTCAATGGTCTTGGACTGTCGTATATGTTGGTTCACTGTGTGTCTTTGGGTTTTGATTGTTGTTGGGTCTTTCTCTGGCGGATACTTCCCTCAAGCTGGTTAACTGAGGGTCACTCCATCTACCACCTCTTGTATTCTGTTGTGCATGTATAGGCAGGTTGTGTTGAGGCTGATTCTTCCATGTGGACAAGGTTTTGAGGGTTCTCTCTTGTTCTTGTTCAGTTATTTGTTCTGAGTAATTTCTCCACCATTTAGTTGTATTTCCAGATAGGTCCTCTGTTGAGTTTGTGTGGCTTCCACTCCCTCCTCCACCTCCTTATGTTGTTATCTGTTGGCAGTTCCTTTGTTGGTGGGTTTTCTCTTCTAGCATGTATCCTGGTGTTCATAGCTTCCAGCTACTCGTCTGATTTTTCTATGTCCTCTAATCCTCATATATGCTGGGGTACTGTTGGCTGTTCACTCTGTTCCCCAGAAGATCGGCTAGGTGTTTCACCCATGTGCTGGGGAAAGTGGACTCTGCCCCCATCTATCTGACTGCCATCTTCCTTCTCTATTTATTTATTTAAATTATTTTATTTTTGTTCAATTATAGTTGTCTACATTTACCCCCTGCTACTCCCCTGCACCCCAACCAAACCTCCCTCCCTCCCTTGCTTTCACCACCCCCTTGGTTTTGTCCATGTGTCCTTTATGGTTGTACCTGAAAACTGTTCCCCCCACTGTCCCCTCCCCCCTTCCCTCTGGTTACTGTCAGTTTATTGTTAATTTCAATGTCTCTGGTTTGGTTTTACTGGTTTTTCTCTTTTGTTGATTAGGTTCCTGTTAAAGGTGAGGTCATATAGGATTGGTCCCTCACTGCCTGGCTTATTTCACTTAGCATGATGCTCTCCAGTTCCATCCATGCTGCTGCAAATGGTAGTAGCTACTTCTTTCTCTCTGCTGTGTAGAATTCCATTGTGTAAATGTACCACACTTTTTTGATCCACTCATTAGTGATGGACACTTAGGTTGCTTCCAGCACTTGGCTATTGTAAATTGTGCTGCTGTGAACATTGTGGTGCATAGGTTCTTTTAAATTGCTGTGTTAACATTCTTAGGGTATAATCCCAGCAGTGGAATTGCTGGGTCAAAAGGCAGTTCCATTTTTAGTTTTCTGAGGAAATTCCATATTGTTTTCCACAGTGGCTTCACCAGTCTGCATTCCCACCAACAGTGCACTAGGGTTCCCTTTTCTCCACATCCTCTCCAACACTTGTTTGTTTATGATGGCCATTCTGACAGGCGTGAAGTTATATCTCATTGTGGTTTTAATTTGCATCTCTCTGTTGGTTAGTGTTGCTTAGCATGCTTTCATATGCTTCTGGGCCCTCTGTATGTCCTCCTGGGAGAAGTGTCTCCTCAAGTCTTTTGCCCAAAAAGAAATAAATCTCAGTGTTTAAAATTTGATATAAAATTTTTAAATGTCATTTAAAAAGTGTTTTCTTGTGCTTTCACTTCAGTGCAGGGAATTGATAGGTATACTTGAACTTTTTACCTCTTTGAAATGCACAAATGTAGCATAATCTTTTTTACCTCTATTGGATATATGAGGCTGTTCTTGGGTTCTTGACCATGTAGCTGGTTGGATAAATGGGCCTAAAGTCTACACTGCAGGTTCATTCATATTTCTGAAGGGCCGCTTGAGCAGGTGGGTCCCAAGATCAGTATTTAGGTTGAGAACCAAAAGTTTCCTTTTAGTCTTAGGCAGAAATCAAATTCTTAAATCCTATTCTTTTTTTTTTTTTATAAAATATATTTTTTAAGAATTTATTTATTTATTTTTAGAGAGAGGAGAAGGGAGGGAGAAAGAGCAATGTATGGTTGCCTCTCACATGGCCCTCACTGGGGATCTGGCCCGCAACCCAGGCATGTGCCCCAACTGGGAATCAAACCGGGACCCTCTGGTTCCCAGCCCATGCTCAATCCACTGAGCTACACCAGCCGGGCTTAAATCCTATTCTTAAATGTTAGCGGATAGCTTTGATCTGGTTGATATTTTGAGATGAACTGTCAAGCTACTAATAAAGTCCTATTTGGATCAATCTGATTTCTGATTTTTGTGTGCTTGCTTCAACAAATGGAGTACAAGATGGGAGAAGGCATGAATGGTATACAGAGCCCTTGACCTATGACTTTTTTTCTACTAACTAGAAAGATATGTCAGTAAAACTGAGGCATGTCTGAAACAGGAATGTTTAAGGAACTTTTAGTGATTGAAATAAGATAAAATAGCATTCTAAACATTACATATCAGAACAACTATGTGCCTCTATGGTCTACATTCTCAGAGGGTTTATACTCTATACCCTCCTACCAACTTCTCTTATCAACAGAAACAATAATGACAACAACAACAACAACAACAACAGAAAACGGTTTTATGGGATACTTATTTAGTGCCAGATACTGTGCTAATTTCATTCAACCCTCATAAAAATATTTCAACAGGGAAGTAAAAGTGTTATCTCCATTTAACAGAGTAGAAAACTGAGGAACAAAGAGATCAAGTAAATTTTCCATGGTTTAGTAAGAAAGAGGCTCAGATAAAATATAGAATGAATTATTCTAGATTATAGTCTCATCCCTAAACTTGCTGTTCATGGTGTCTTGTCAATACTGATTTTTAGCCTAGAGCCCCTCTCCCTTCCATCTTTCTATTGAAAGCTTTTTTTTTAACTCAAAAATCAAATCAAATGTTATTTCTTCCATGAAATACTCTTCTGTAAAAGTTCCTCCCTCTCTCTCCTCAGTATTATTTATAAATATATTTATGATTTAGTTTGGGTTCCCCAGAAGCAGACCCAAACATGAAGTTTTATGTATGAGTAATTTATGAAGTTCTCTCAACAGGAACGGGTAAGGGAGTAGGGAAGTAGGACTGGAAAGAGGAGGAAACCCCAGCTTCAGTCTGATCCTGCACAGGAGCTCTGGAGTGTTACAACTCAGAGTTTATCTTGATGCAAGGCTAAGGAGCTAGAATTCCCCCCTCACCTGCCAGTCATTGGGTAATCCCCTCATCCCTGAAAAATACAAACTTCCAGGTATTTCAGGCTTTAAGTATGTCAAGGCAAAGTGGCTTAAATGGACAAAGGTAGTTCTGTATGAGAGTTCTCTGTGGACACTATGCGTTCTTAGAAGAAAAACTATCCAAAAACTTGGGAGGAGATTGCATAAATGAAAAAAGTGATCTGGGGGTAACTGAGCAGAGCCTCAATAGTGACTGGTAATCTCTATAATAGAATGTATGACATTACTATATCCACTCTATTATTTATTTCAGTATTTTCTTTACTCTGTTATTTGATATCACCCCCTATGCATCTTTTTATTTGCACCTAACACAACTTGTTTAGATTTAATTCACCTTAATTGGGAAGAGAGGCCATGGCAAGACTTATGAATTCTGAATTCATTTTTTGGCTCCTTTGAAAACTCTTCTATCCCTACCATTTATACTGGGCTGCATTTTTTTAATATCCCCAAAGATATCAAACTCTACTGAAAATTCCCTTTTAAATATGATAAAGGGAAAGCATATGTTAAAGTGGTCTTTGCTAAGGACCACTTCCAAGGGCTGATAGCCAAGTTAGCCATTCTACCATTCTAGAACCAAACATGTTTCTACCCTCTCAACACAATCCCTCCCTCCCTTTCTAATCCCAATACTGAATAAATAAAATTTGAGTGTGACTTTGTAGGGGATGTAAGGTAAAAATGGCTAGTAAAATATGGGAGTAAATGAGTACCTTATTTTGCAAAGTCAACATGGAGAGAAAGCTCTGCCTGTTGTGTTGCTCTCATGGCAATTGTGAATTGAGAATTACTGTCTGTGAGACAATCTGCTCAGAGGCTCAGATAAGTGTTTTGCATCAGTACCCACTCAGGTTTGGAAGATGACACTAGTGCAGAGCCACTTGATTTTCACAGAATACTGATAGCAAGAACTGAAGTAAAGAGGGATCACTGAAATTACTTGCGTTATAAAGTAGAAACAGGAGATCATTCTTTATCAAATTTCTACATAATAATATTCAACATTATTCAGTATTTGGTGTTAGAGATACGTTATCTAGTTTATCCTTATAACTACACTTTGATGTAAATCCTTCACATCATCCTAATTTTCTAGATGAGAAAACTGTAATCTGAAAAATTAAATTGCATGACCAAGGTCAGATAACCTAGAAGTTGTGTATCTGAGATCTGAGTATAACAATAAATGATGTCAGCATCTGCTCTCAGAAAGTTCTTCCCTTTTGCCTTTCCACATGGAGCTCTTTCATCAAGCTCTCTCATCAACATATATTATGCAAAAATTTTGAAAGTTCCACACTGAAGATAATGTTCCTACCAATGGAACCTTGAAATACTTAAATAGCACTGAACACAAATCCCTTAAATCCCTGATTATGTACTGCTCTGCTGAAGTTTATGTTAATTTAAATAAAATATTGGTGTGTGAAAACAATAGGAATAAGAATGTAGGGAAAATACTTATCCTGTTAATCAAAATGACTTGGTATACACATATTTGAAAGCATTGGAATCAATTAGTAATGCTTACTAAAATTGAAAACTATGTAGGCAAACCTCTGTTCTAGAATATGTGGTTAGCCATTAATCTACATATGTCTACATGAGGAGAACAATACATACATAATTCCATAGTTTAGATCTCTCATTATTTCAAGCTGATTTCGCTTCTATCAATCTTATTTAATTAAACGTTCAATTTTAAAACTTTCAATTAAACTTAATTAAACTGTTTGCTATTTTTCTTAAACAAATGATTATTTCTGATGTACACAATTATTGAGGGTATACAGTTTTGACTTTAATTAGATGTTTTAAATTTTTAATTATTTTTTCAATTAAATTTAATGAACAATATTCCAGATCAAAGAATGTTGCATGTCTCTCTTTTTTATGGTATCAGGATCCCATGGATCTGATATCATGGTACCAGGAAACAGATAGCATGCTTAAATTACAATATTTAAGGAGAGTTTAATGAACATATTACAAATATGTGCATCAGATATAGGGATTGTACTATACCTAAGGCGTGTAACAAAGTTCTAGGCCCATTAACCATTACCTACCTCAGGCCTGAAAGGTCTTGTAGAGGGAGCTATTACCAGGACCTAGAGACCTAAAGCAAGTGACTAGTGCAAAGACCTAGGTGGCTTGTTGTGGTCCTGTAAGAAGAAAGCTAAGAAAATAAATCCACAAACTTTTTCTCCTCCACCTTTCCAATCTTCCTCCACTAGCAGAGCCCAAAGGGAAGCCAGGTGGCAAGGGAATCTATTAATAGTCCACCCAGGTCCACCTCCCAGGGCACTCATAAGAGATATTGGCACACTCATTATCCCTGCAGTGTGGTGACTAGGTTCCCTTTATGTCTGTATACTCTACACATAGAAAGGTCTTAGCTAAAATGGGATAAATAAGTGATTCCCCTCATTGTTGGAAAAGAGCTCTTCAGAGCAATGTATGGAAAATCAAAAGAAAACCAAAGCTTTTGAGCTATTTCTAAGTATACCAATTAGATTTACTTCAAAATCTGCCAATTTGATGCTTTCTCAAAATAAAGAAAATGATGGATCTACTCAGGAATATATTTTTCTTCTAAATTAAGTTTAGAATCAGAAATTGAGTTTATTAATTGGAAATTATTTTTTCCTTGACTTGTTATGACTTAAGTGTCCATCTTTTGGATTTGTGTACCAAACTGAAGTCATACTTTAGAACTTTGTTTATGCATTATCTGTCTTTTCACAGTTTTCTTTCTATTTCTCCAAGTTCTCCCTTCTGATCCTTCTTTCCCCTTCCCATTCAGTGGTTAAGGTCCTAGAGATAAAGGATAACTCACTTAGGATAAAATTCTGGAAATCAAAACCCACTTTTTAAATCCATTCTGGCCCAGTTAGGTGACAACCATAGTAGTATGCACTAAATACCGTCATGTCCTTTTTTTTTGTTCCTAGGTCTATATGCTCTCCAAATCCCCAGTCCACTAGGATTTTCTTTCACAGATGCAAGGGAGGACATAATCAGAATACTCACCTGACTATATCCCACACTTCATACACAAATTGCCTGATATTAGAGAAGGGAAGATTCAGTGGCCTGTGGTTCCAATTGCTTTCAAGTTTTATTTATCACCCTCAGGGCTGTGTCCAAAAAAGAGCATTTGATATCTTTTAACACATAGTTTGTCTCATGTTTTTTCTCTCTAACTCCCTTCCCTCTTTTCTAATTTCTACAAATAGTTCATGCTCTACTTACCTCCTTCCTGTCTTTTTATGTCAAAACTCATTGCATAAGTATCCACTGGACATGTAGTTGTGTCAACCACAAATTAATCCAGCACAGTGTTTTCTTGTTTTGCTTAGAGTCTCCCATTTCACTCTACTTTCCACTGTACTTGCCAGAAACCTCTCATCTTCTTTCTACCCACAAAGATTCTTTTCTCACTCCCTTTGAGTCTAGTTCATATTATCTTCTTATCCTTGCTCAATTTGTATCCCTGCCATTTATCCACTAAATCCTTTTATATTCATGTTGAAGTGATTTATTCTATGCTAACTTATTACACTATTGATAATTGTTTTATTTCTATAATTATTTTTATGGTTATGATTACTATCATTGTAAAACCAATGTGTATATTTTATCCCTAAAACTAGAATATGAGTTTCTGGTAATTACACTATCTGCTATATCTTATACAGAAGGAATACTGAAGAAGCTATCTTGCTTGTTTCCTGAACCCTGAAACTTAAATTCATTTGTAGAATTTTGTTTCAGCACACATTATGTGTTGATGATAGAATTAGGTACTGAGTGCTCTGCAACGTGGAAACAAATAACCCAATAGAGGCAATGCTTAAAAAAACTATATAGACAAATTCTTTGGAAAAACAACAAATATTTAACTTTGTAAGGAATGTAAGCAGTAAGAAGATAAGGCCAATGAAAGACTGGTTGGTCCAGGACAAGGAAAGAAGTCACAGCTTCTTCTCCAGTTATGACTTAATGGGGGGAAATAAAGTATACTTCTGGTTGATAAAGACAGCAAACCTAGGTACTCAATCTCTGGACAGACTGATTTAGTTCAGTCCATAATCATATCAGTAGACTTACATGGAGAGAAATGGTAATGTGAACTCAGTTCTTATTAGGTTCACTTTGTCTGCTTTCCAAGGCCCTCTTGATGTTGGTTCTTTATGTGACATGTTTAGATATGAGGTAGCTTCACTGAGTAACTATTTATTCATTTTCTTTAAGGGAAGCACACGATTATATCTCTCTTTATAAGCAAGAGAAAACCATAGTAAAGATGGATGAGTATAGGGTTTTATAGATTGTAAAATTCCTTACAGTGACAAATGTCATTTTTACACTATGGAGTTCTTTGTTTATAAATAAGCACAAGCAATTTTTTTTTACCACTTTGGTACAAATGTCAAAAGAGAAGAGTTTAGTACACAAAACAAATATAGAAAACATCAACCATGAATTATTTTGTTTGTAAGAGGTGAAGTGTCTGTAAATTAAAAAAGATATTGTTTTAAAATTATTTACTAAGGAGAGTCAAAATAATTATTTCTTCATATACATGTTCTCACACTAACAGACCAGACATTTGATTTTTTAAATGAATATTATTATCATCATTACTACTCATCATTAATTGTGCACATATTTATTTTTTAAGTTTGAAACAGTTTGTCTTTAATCTTTTAAAAACAATCTTAAAAACAGCTTTTGCTTTTAGCTTATTCTCAAGCAGTTTTTTAAAATAATTATTTTATTGTTGTTCAATTACAGTTATCTGCATCCTCTCCCCTCCCTTCCCCTTCCCCCACCCCCTCCAACCCCACCTCCCTCCCCCAACTTCCTCCTCCCCCTTGCCTCTGTCCATATGTCCTCCATAGTGGCTCCTGTAAAACCCTTCTCCCCATTGTGCCCTCCCCATTCCACCCTGGCCACTGTCACACTGTTCTTACTTTCAATGTCTCTGGTTGTTTTGCTTGCTTTCTGCTTTTTTTTTTAATTTTTTATTATTACTTTATTGTTGTT
>PVJI01034323.1:0-10550 GCA_004026765.1 Micronycteris hirsuta | reverse complement strand
CCCTTGCTTTTCATGGTTTGAAATATCTCTCTCCAGCCCCTTCTTGCTTGGAAGGTCTCCTTTGAGAAATCCGCTGACAGTCTTATGGGGATTCCTTTGTAGGTAACTGTCTCTTTTTCTCTTGCTGCTTGTAAGATTCTTTCCTTATTCTTGACCTTGGGTAATGTAATTATGATGTGCCTTGGTGTGTTCCTCTTTGGGTCCCACTTATTTGGGGTTCTTTGAGCTTCTTGGATTTCCAGGAAGCCTATTTCCTTTGCCAGATCTGGGAAGTTTTCCTTCATTATCTGTTCAAAAATATGTTCAATTTCTTGGTGTTCCTCTTGTCCTTCTGGCAGCCCTATGACCCGGATATTGGGTCGTTTACAAATGTCTCTGAGGTTCCTGAGACCCTCCTCATTTTTTTGAATTCTTATTTCTTCCTTCTGGTCCATCCCATTGGTTTGAGATCCAACCTCCTTTTTTTCCCTATTGGTTCCCTGTAAATCTTCCTCCATTATCCTTATCGTATTCTTCATCTGTTCAACTATTTGCGTCCACCTATTTTCCAGTTTTGTTAACAACTTGATTACAAGCATTTTAAATTGCGCATCTGATAGGTTGACTATGTCGTCATCCGTTAGTTGTAATTTGTTCTGATCTTTCATTTTGGCCATTTTCATTCTTTTTATCTCGGTGCACTTGTCAGCTAGCAGGTGCCTGCAACCTGGGTCGCTTTTTGGATGACGTTGCCTCTGGGGGCGGGGCCGGCCCGGATGTTCGTCTTCTCCTACCTCCTGGGTGTCGGACTTCCCTTTAGTTTGATTCTGTCCGTTCTGGTTGTTTAATTTTTCGCTACTTCGTTCGTTGTTTAGACACTCTGGATGTGCGGGCAGTGAGTGCGACCACCTACGCTGCCATCTTGGCGGAAGTCCCTCTGGGCTCTCTATTCTGTTCCATTGGTCTATCTGTCTGTTCTTATGTCAGCACCAAGCTGTTCTGATTACAGTGGCCTTGGAATACAGTTTGGTATCAGGAATTGTGATCCCTTCTGCTTTGCTCTTCTTTCTCAAAATTGCAGCTGATATTTGGGGTCATTTATGGTTCCATATAAATTTTTGAAGTCTTTGTTCTATATCTGTGAAATATGCCATTGGCACTTTGATAGGGACTGCACTGAATTTATAAATTGCTTTGGGTAGTATGGACATTTTGATGATGTTGATTCTTCCATTCCATGAGCATGGTATATGTTTCCATTTGTTTGTGTCTTCCATGATTTCTCTCTTCAGTGTTGTGTAGTTTTCTGAGTACAGGTCTTTTACCTCCTCGGTTAGGTTTATTCCCAGGTATTTTTGTTGTTGTTGTTGCTATATCAAATGGGATTTTTTCCTGATTTCTGTTTCTGCTGTTTCACTGCTGGTATACAAAAATGCCTTTGATTTCTGGATGTTGACTTTGTACCCTGCTGTTTTGCCAAATTCAATTATTAGGTTGAGTATTTATTTTTTGGAAGAGTCTATAGTATTTTCTACGTACACTATCATGTCCTCTGCAAACAACAACAGTTTTGTTTCCTCCTTTCCAATTCGGATGCCTTTTATTTCCTTTTCTTGTCTGATTGCTGTGGCTAAAACTTCTAGTACTATGTTGAATAAAAGTGGTGATAGTGGACAACCTTGTTTTGTTCCTAATTTTAGTGGAAAAGATTTTAGTTTTTGTCAATTTAGTATAATGTTGGCTGTAGGTTTCTCATGTATGGCCTTTATTATGTTGAGGAATGCTCCCTCTACTCCCATTTTGCTAAGTGTTTTTATCATAAATGGATGCTGTGCCTTATCAAATGCTTTTTCTGCATCTATTGATATGATCATGTGATTTTTGTCTTTGCTTTTGTTTATGTGATGTATTATGTTTATTGTTTTGCAAATATTGTACCATCCTTGCATCCCTGGGATTAATCCCACTTGGTCATGGTGTATGATCTTTTTGATATAATGCTGAATGCCATTTCCCAATATTTTGTTGAGGATTTTAGCGTCAATGTTCATCAGCAATACTGGCCTGAAGTTTTATTTCTCTGTTGTGTCTTTTTCTGGTTTTGGGATTAGGATGATGCTGGCTTCATAAAAAGAGTTTGGGTGTCTTCCATCATTTTTGATTTTTTTGGAATAGTCTGTGAAGAATAGGGGTTAGCTCTTCCTTAAATGCTTTGTAGAATTCTCCTGTGAAACAATCTAGTCCAGGGCTTTTGTGTGTCGGAAGTTTTTTGATTACTGCTTCAATTTCATCTGCTGTTATTGGTCAGTTCAGGCTTTCTGCTTCTTCTTTATTGAGTTTTGGAAGATTATATTTTTCTAAATATTTGTCCATTTCTCCTAAGTTTTCATATTTTTGGCATACAGTTCTTCATAGTAGTTTCTTACAATCCTTTGTATTTCTGTGGCATCAGTTGTAATATCTCATCTTTCATTTCTGATTGAGTTTATTTGGGTCCTCTCTCTCTTTTTCTTGATGAGCCTGCTTAAAGGATTGTTGATTTTGTTTATCTTTTCAAAGAACCAGCTCCTGGATTCATCAATCCTTAGAATTGTGCTTTTAGTCTCTATGTCACTTAATTCTGCTTTGATCTTGGTTATTTCCTTCCTTCTACTTGCTCTGGGCTGTCTTTGTTGTTGTTCCTCGAGTTCTTGTAGGTGTAGAGTTAGGTTGTTTGTTTTAAATGTTTCTATCTTTTTTACGTAGGCCTGTATCGCCATGAACTTCCCTCTCAGGACTGCCTTCACTGTGTCCCATAAGTTTTGGGTTGTTGTAAGTTCATTTTCATTTGTTTCTAGAAACTTTTTGATTTCTTCCCTAATCTCATTCTTGACCCATTCGTTGTTTAATAGCATGCTATTCAATCTCCATGATTTCGAGTGTTTTGGGGTTTTTTCCTTGAAATTTCAGTCCCTGTGGTCGGAGAAAATACTAGATATGATTTCAATTTTCTTGAATTTATTGAGGCTTAGTTTGTGTCCTATCATATGGTCTATTTTTGAAATATTCCATGTGCATTTGAAAAGAATGTGTATTTAGCTTCTTTGGGGTGAAAGGCTCTATATATATCAGTGAAGTCCATTTCTTCCAGGGAATGCCACAATATCTTTGCTGACATTTTTTTGGAGGATCTGTCCACTTTTGACAGTGAGGTGTTGAAGTGCCCTACTATAATTAGCCTCAGTAATCTTAAGAAAGAAGAATAAATTTAGAGAGATCACAATACCTGACATAAAACTGTACTACAATGACACTGTAATCAAAACAGCCTCGTATCGGCATAAGTACGGACACATAGATCAATGGAACATATAGAGATCCCAGAAATAAACCCAAGAATCTGTTGTCCATTAATATTTGACAAAGGGGACACGAACATACAATGGAGTAAAAATAGCCTCTTCAGTCAATGATGTTGGGAGAACTGTATTGGCACATGGAAAAAAATGAAACTGCATCTCCAGCTTACATAATACAGCAGAGTAAACTCAAAATGGATAAAAGACTTAAATATAAGTCATGATACCATAAAAGTCCTAGCAGGAAACATAGCCAGTAGAATTTCAGATATGCCACATTTCAATATTTTTGCTGATATATTTCTTAGGGGTGTCAAACTTATTTTCACTGAGAGCCACATCAGCCTCTTAGTTGTCTTCAAAGGGTTGAATGTAACTTTAGGATTGTATAAATGTAACTATTCCTTAACAGTTAAGCGAGAGCTTGCCATTGCTGCTGGGTAGAAACAAGGTGCTGGACTGAATAAAACAAGGTAGAGGGCTGGATTCCACCCTTGTGCCTTGTGTTTGTCACCTGTGTCCTAAGGCAAAGGAAATAAAGAAAAAAAATAAACAAATAAGATTACATCAAGTTAAACAGCTTCTGCATGGCTGAAGAAAACATCAGCAAATGAAAAGGGAACCCAGGAGTTCTGGCCAAGATGGAGGCATAGGTAGAGACCCTTTGCTTCCTCTCACAACCAAAAGGAGGATAACAACTAATATGAAATCAATAAACAAGCAAAAGAGCCAGAAAATCAAAGTGCATGGAACTCCAACAACAAAGGAATTAAAGAAAAAATCAACCAGAACAACCAAACCAGTAAGGTGATGGACCACGCTGGCTGGCTGACTCACAAAAACTGCAAGGACAGGGCAGACCTTGGGGGCAGGGCTAGCTGCTAACCTCGGAGGACTGCATAGGAGGGGCTGACTTAAGGGGACTCAGAGGTGGCTGCGGGCTATGGCTGGGGGTGCTGCGGTAGGAGAAGCTCCCAGTCTTACAAGAAAGTCCAAGAGTCCATTGAAAAGTGCGCTAGAGACCAGCAGCCTAGCTGCACCATTCCCTCTCTGGTCCCTCCCACACAGGAAGCTCATCAAAGAGGGTTGCCCTGCCCTGGAGAATACGGAAGGCTCCTCCCCCTTACAACCTATCAGCTGTGCCAAGACAAAGAAATATGGCCCAAATGAAAGAACAGAACAGAACCTCAGAAAGAGAGCTAAGCGAGAAGGAGATAGCCAACCTATCTGATGGAGAATTTAAAGCCCTGGTAATCAAAATGCTCACAGATCTTACTGAGCTTGGTCAAAAAGTGAAAAAACAAATGAAGGATACCAAAAGTGAAATGAAGCAGTATGTTCATGGAACCAACAGTGACAGGAAGGAAACCGGGACTCAAAGCAATGATTTGGAACAAAGGGAAGAAATAAACACCCATCCAGATCAAAATGAAGAAACAAGAATTTGAAAAAATGAAGAGACTCTTACAAACCTCTGGGACAACCTCAAACGTTCCAATATCCAAATTATAGGGATGCCAGAAGGAGAAAAACAACAGCAAGAAATTGAAAACTTATTTGAGCAAATAATGAAGGAAGACTTCCCCAATTTGGTGAAGGAAATAGACTTCCAGGAACTCTAGGAAGCCCAGAAAAATCCCATGGAAGTTGGACCCAAAGGGGAACAGTCCAAGGCATATCATCATTAAGTTACCCAAGATTAAAGATAAGAAGAGCATATTAAAAGCTGCAAGAGAAAAGGAAAGAGTTACCTACAAAGGAGTAAGGTTATCAGCTGATTTCTCAAAAGAAACCTTACAGGCCAGAAGGGGCTGGAAAGAAGTATTTGAATTCATAAAAGCCAAGGACCTACATCCAAGATTACTCTATCCAGCAAAGTTTCATTTAGAATGGAAGGGCAGATAAAGTGCTTCCCAGAAAAAGTCAAGTTAAAGGAGTTCATCATCACCAAGCCATTATTATATGAAATGCCAAAAGGACTTATCTAAGAAAAAGAAGATCAAAACTATGAAGAGTAAAATGACAACAAACTCACAACTATCAATAAATGAACCTAAGAGAAAAAAAACCAATGAAAACAAAAACTAAGCAAACAACCAGAATAGGAACAGAATCAGAGAAATGGATACCACACGGAGGGATTTCAGTGGGGAGGGGGAAGGGAGGAATGGGGGGGAGGTACAGGGAAGAAATAGCATAATTTGTAGGCATAAAATAGATGGGGAGAGATAAAAATGGTATGGGAAACAGAGGACTCAAAGAACTTATATGTACAACCCATGTAAGTGAACTAAGTGGAGGGGAATGCTGGAGGGTTGGGGGAGCCAGGGCAGAGGGAGAATAGAGGAGTAAAATTGGGAAAAATGTAATAGAATAATCAATAAAAATATTTTAAAAAAAGAAATGGGATCCCTTCATATGGGAGAACATATTTGTCATTGATACTTTGGACACGTGTTTAATCTCCAAAATATATAAAGAACTCATCTAACTGAACACCAGGAAGACAAACAATGCAATTAAAAGTGGGCAAAGGATCTGAACAAACACTTCTCCAAGGAGGACATACAGAGGGCCCAGAGACATATGAAGAGATGCTCAACATCACTAGCCATTAGAGAGATTCAAATTAAAATCAAAATGACATATCACTTCACACCTGTCAAAATGGCCATTAATAATACATCAACAAATGGCCCTGGCTTGGTCGGCTCAGTGAATTGAGTGCTGGCCAGTGAACCAAAAGGCCACTGGTTTGATCCCAATCAGGGCGTATGCTTGGGTTGTGAGCCAGGTCCCCAGTAGGGTGCACACGAGAAGGAACCACACATTGACGTTTCTCTCCCTCTGTTTCTCACTCCGTTGCTCTGTCTTTAAAAATAAATAAATAAAATCTTTAAAAAATAAATCAACAAATGGCAAATGCTGGCAAAATGTGGAGAAATGGAACCCTGGTGCACTGTTGGTGGGAACAGAGACTGGCACAGCCACTGTGCAAAACAGTATGAAATGTCCTCAACTTCGACCCAGCAATTCCACTGCTGGAAATATACCCTAAGAATCCTGAATCACCAGTTCAAAAGAACCTAGGCACCCCGATGTTCATAGGGGCACAATTAACAACAGCCAAGTGCTGGAAACAACCTCAGTGCCCTTAAATAAATGAGTGGATCAAAAAATTGTGGTGCATGCCCTGGCTGGTGTAGCTCAGTGGATTGAGTGCGGGCTGGGAACCCAAGGGTCCTGGTTCGATTCCCAGTCAGGGCATATGCCTGGGTTGCGGGCCAGGTCCCCATTGAGGGCCACGTGAGAGGCAACCATACATTGCTGTTTCTCTCCCTCTCTTTCTCCCTTCCTCTCTCTCTGAAAATAAATAAATAAAATCTTTAAAAAAATTGTGGTGCATTTTCACATGGAATACTACACAGCAGAGAGAAAAAAGTAACCCCTACCCTTTGTGACAGCATGTGTAGAACTGGAGAATCTAATGCTAAGTGAATTAAGCCAGTCGGTGAAAGACACATACCATATGTTCTCACTTATAACAGGAATCTAATGAACAAAATAAACCAATGAGCCCAATAGAACTGGAGATACGGAAACATGGAACAGAATGACAGTGGCCAGAGGGAAAGGGGGAGAGGCATAATGATGGAAAGAAGGGAAAGGGACTAGTGAAAGAACATATATGAATGGCCCATGGACAACAATGTGGGGATTGACTATGGGAGCAGGGTACAGGCCGGGTGGAGGAGGGCAAAAGGGGGAAAATTGGGATAATATATTAGAATAACAATTTTTAAATGAGTAGGTTTAAATAAAGAGAGGAGCAACTAAGAAAATGCAAACAGGATAGGAAGCCAGAGAAAATAAGAAAAAAAATCCATTTTACAGATTTAAAATTCACTCATTCCAGAAGTCTGAATTTGCAAGGTGTCAGAGAGGAGAAGAGGGGAGGAGAAAAAAGGCAAACTAGCCCTGGTACTTTATATGAAATATCCAGAAGTGACAAATCTATAGAAACAGAAAGTTGTTGCCATATGTGGGGGATGGAAATGGAGTGTGACTGCCAGTAAGTATAGGGATATCTTTGGGGGTTGATGAAATTTCTCTGGAATTAGATAGTGATGACGGTTACACAATTCTGTGAATATACTCAAAGTCACTGTGTCATATACTTAAAAGAGTAATTTTATGGTATGTGAATTATATCTTAAATTTTAGAAAACGACACACAGGCCTGGTCAATATCAGAAGAGAAGTCAAGGCATTTGCCTTTTTCTTCCATTAAGCATCAGGAGACTAGGCACAGTGCAGGTGCATAACTGAAACCAAAAAAGAAAGTCTTGTGGCTGGATTTTGTTCTAGTTTATTTGCTTGCCACATAGGGGCACCCAACTCATTTCCTGTGTCATTACTTCTAAAGACATAAAAAAGTCTGATGTTTCATTAAGACACACCATATCAATAGCATAAAATTAAATTGCAAGAGAAGGACATAACCTTTATTGTAATAAAAGTGCATCCCTAGACTGGCACCTAATGGGGAATTTCACAAACGTGTGTCACATGCTTGAGTTCAATATGTGTGAAAATATCAACTCTCTTTTTTTATAAGTCCTTGGGCAAAATAACCTGCTCAAACAGTCCTGGAAGATCTAATTATATCCCCAAAGGGCCCAAACCACTTAATTTTCCCTCCCTGCTTTTAGAGTTTCCAAGAAAATCATTCAACAATTAAGTTACTGAGTGATAAAAGCAGCTTTACATACTTATTTAATACAGGATGGATGAATCAGAACTTGAGGACTTTTGAGGTTAAAATATATGCTCAACATTGTCAATTGTGTGGGGGAGGTAGCTTTATTTGATTAAAGATAGTCTAAACATGGCTGCTTTATAGAACCTCTCTGTGACAAGATTGCTTACTGCCAAGAGAGTTCTACTAGAAAAATTTGAGACAAGAATTGAGATTAATGAGCATAAAGCAATGGATGCTGGCAAAAATAATTTAAAGCAAGGCAAAGGGGAGGATATATAGTACGGTGGTTAAAGGAAAAGGTGCCATGTGCCACAAAAATAAATTTATTAGATCTCAAATACTAAACTAATGAATATGAATCTGTATAGCACAAAGATTGAGAA
The DNA here is from genome assembly GCA_004026765.1 of Micronycteris hirsuta. NCBI lineage: Eukaryota > Metazoa > Chordata > Mammalia > Chiroptera > Phyllostomidae > Micronycteris > Micronycteris hirsuta. The sequence goes on along the minus strand of PVJI01034323.1, from coordinate 2,088 downwards.
TACAGAATCTAGAATTAGGCTGCCTGGGTTTAAATATTGACTCTATTTTCTGTTCTGACTTCCTCACACATTAGTCTATTTATTTCTTTCATTGTACTTTCTATAATCTTTATTGTTATGACTTAACTCCCACTAGATTATAAGTTCTCTTAAAAAGGCAAGAGATCATATCTGGTTTGGCATAGAGTAGGTACTCAATAACTATTTTTAGAATTGAACAGAACCCTTACTTTTGTGTCCTTGAGCAACTTGCCTCTCTAAGTTTTGGGGTTTTCCCCCCCTCAATCTGTCAATTGGGAATGGTTGTAATATCCACTTAATAGTGTTGTTGAGAGAATTCTACATAAAAATACAGTTCTAGGCATCTAGCAAGAGCTCAAAAATGCTATGTATTATTATTATTATTAAGAATTTCTCAATTGTAATAATAAACAGTAAGCAGGTACTAGAAAAGGGAACTCAATAGGCTAGAGTCATTTCTTTAAAAATGATATTTTATTTGTTTAAAATGTTTTTCTGAAAGAACCCTAGCAGGAAATCTAATGCATAATTTCTAGGTCATGGATACTTTGGTGTTTTTAATATTATTCTCTACATCTTTATATGTATGCTACTCTTAAAACATGGCATCAAAATCTTTGACACATTTTATGAATAGGTGGGGTCTCTCTCCCCTCTTTTCTATTTCATTGTTATTTTCTGGTCTTTATTTATTTTTAAGTAGATTTTATTGATTATGTGATTACAGTTTTCCCAATTTATTTCTCCCCTCTATCCCCCTTTGCCCTATACCACCCCCCTCCCATCAGCATTACCTTCATCTTAGTTCATGTCTATGGGTTGTACATATAATTTCTTTGTCTTCTCCATTCCCTATACTATTCTTAACCTCCCCCTGCTTATTTTATGCCTACCAATTATGCTTCTTATTCCCTGTATCCTTTCTCCCCCTCCCCCTCCCCTGCTGATAACCCTCCATGTGATCTCCATTTCTGTGACTCTGTTCCTGTTCTAGTTCTTTGCGTAGAATTTGTTTTTGTTTTTTTAGGTTCAGCTGTTGATAGTTGTGAGTTTATTGTCATTTTACTGTTCATAGTTTTGATCTTCTTCTATTTCTTAGATAAGTCCCTGTAACATTTTATATAATAAGGGCTTGGTGATGATGAACTCCTTTAACTTGATCTTATCTGGGAAGCACTTTATCTGCTCTTGCATTCTAAATGATATCTTTGCTGGATAAAGCAGTCTTGGATGTAGGTCCTTGCCTTTCATGACTTTGAAGACTTCTTTCCAGACCCTTCTTGCCTGCAAGGTTTCTTTTGAGAAATCAGCTGATAGTCTCATGGGAACTCCTTTGTAGGTAACTGTCTCCTTTCCCCTTCTTTTAAGACTCTCTCCTTAACTTCAGTCTTGCATTACTTAATGACGATATGCCTTGGTGTGCTTCTTCTTGGATCCAACCTCTTTGGGACTCTCAGAGCTTGCTGGACTTCCTAGAAGTTTATTTCCTTTGCCAGATTGTGGAAGTTCTCCATTATTTTTTCAAATAAGTTTTCAATTTTTTGCTCTTCCTGTTCTCCTTCTGGTACCCTTATGATTTGGATGTTGGAATGTTTAAAGTTTTCCCAGAGGTTCCTAAGCCTCTCTTCTTTTTTTTTTTTTTTTTAATTCTTTGTTCTTCATTTTATTCTGGCTAACTGTTTATTTCTTCCTTCTGCTCCAAATTGTTGATTTGCATCCTGGTTCCCTTCCCTTCACTGTTGGTTCCCTGTACATATTTCTTTATTTCACTTAGTATAGCCTTCACCTCTTCCTTTATTTTGTGTCTATACTCAATCATTTCTGTGAACATCCTGATTACCGGTGTTTTTTTTTTAATTTTATTTTACTTTTGTTCAATTACATTTATTTGCATCCTCTCCCCTCCCCTTCTCCCTTCCCCTCCAGCCCCCTTCCCCCCCAGCCTCCCTCCTCCCCCTTAGTTCTGTCCATTTGTCCTTTACAGTGGTTCCTGAAAACCCTTCTCCCCATTGTCCCCTCCCCCCTCTCCCCTGTCTATCATTAGACTGTTCTTAATTTCAATGTCTC
>PVJI01034322.1:0-10550 GCA_004026765.1 Micronycteris hirsuta | reverse complement strand
AGGAATCACTGTAGAGGACACATGGACAGAACTAAGGGGGAGGAGGGAGGTTGGGGTGGTGGGACGGGAGGGGAAGGGAGGGGGGAGGGGAGAGGCTGCAAATAATTGTAATTAAACAAAAAAATTAATTAAAAAAAAAGACATGAACAGACACTTCTTGAAGAAAGACATACAGAGGACCCAGAGACATATGAAAAGATGCTCAACATCATTAGGCATCAGAGAGATGCAAATTAAAACCACAATGAGATACCACCTCATACCAGTCAGAATGGCCATTATCAATAAAGCAACATATAAGTGTTGGAGGGAATGTGGAGAAAAGGGAACCCTACTGCACTGTTGGTGGGAATGCAGACTGGTACAGCCATTGTGGAAAACAGTGTGGAAGTTCCTCAGAAAAATGAAAATGGAACTGCTTTTCGACCCAGCAATTCCACTACTGGGATTATACCCTAAGAATCCTGAAAAAACAATTCAAAAGAACCTTTGCACTCCAGTGTTCATAGCAGCACAATTCACAATAGCTAAGTCCTGGAAACAACCTAAGTGTCCATCTACAAATGAATGGATCAAGAAACTATGGTACATTTACACAATGGAATTCTACATAGGAGAAAGGAAGAAGGAGCTTATACCCTTTGCAACAGCATGGATGGAACTGGAGAGCATTATGCTAAGTGAAGTAAGCCAGGCGGTGAGGGACAAATACCATATGATCTCACCTTTAACGAGATCATAACCAACAGAAGCAGAAAGCAAGCATAACATAACCAGAGGCACTGAAATTAAGAACAGTCTAACAATAGACAGGGGAGAGGGGGGAGGGGACTATGGGGACAAGTGTTTTCAGGAATCACTGTAGAGGACACATGGACAGAACTAAGGGGGAGGAGGGAGGCGGGGGAAGATGTGGGGCTGGAGGGGAAGGGAGGAGGGGAGGGGAGATGATGCAAGTAACTGTAACTGAAGAAAAAAATTAAATTAAAAAAAAAAAAGAAAGCCTGTTCTATTTACAGAAGGCCATGAAAGAGTTAGGGGTTCTTGCTTCTTCTTCACTTATCCGTAGTGATTAAGTAGGAGTTAAAAGAATTGGAGATAGTAGCAGGAGCCAACATTCTGGTTGAATAAGATTCATTGAGCGGCTTGTTCCTAAAGTGTCAGAATTACAAAATTAATATAATATTGACAGTGCTTGCTTATTGGTTTAACCAACTGCAGGATAAAAGATATTCCAAATTTAAGCCTGCAACTAAATAGGCATGTATTATCTAATATAATTGTCACACAAACCCTACACATGAAGTATTTTCATGTACATTTTACAGATGAAGACACACTCTTAAGTAACTTTCCCATGACTACACCTTTCTTTATGCTCTTTGTTTTCTCATTACTGTTTGAGAATGTTTACTGAGTTATCTATTATAAGCTTTCAAACTTTTCTATTTGGCAGTTGAAGAATTTTAACCAAGAGGTGATTTTCAGTTTCTTTGATTTAAACACAAGAACTATTTTTTCATTGTCCCGTGAAGAACTAAATCACTTTGTCTTGCACTGAAAAGTTAGGAATTTGGATTCATTGCCTACCAGGTCCTGGAATAAATCTATCACCTTAGTTGGGTGTTAATGTGAATTTTTAATTATTTTTGGAATGTCATAAAAATAAATATTCCATTTGAACCGGGACCCTCTGGTTTCCAGCCCATGCTCAATCCACTGAGCTACACCTGCCAGGCCATTAAAGGGAGAATCTTAAAAGCAGCAAGAGGAGAGAGTTACCTACAAAGGAGCTCCCATAAGGCTATCATCTGATTTCTCAAAAAAAAAGTTTACAGGCAAGAAGGGGCTGGAAAAAAGTATTCAAAGTCAGGAAAAGGCAAAGACGTACATCCAAGATTACTCTATTTAATAAAGCTATCCTTTAGAATGGAAGGACAGATAAATTGCTTCCCAGATAAGGTAAAGTTAAGGAGGTCATCAACACCAAGCCCTTGTTATATGAAATTTTAGAGGGTCTTATCTAAGAAAAAAGATCAGAAACTATGAACAGTAAAATGAAAACAAACTCACAGCTATCAACAACCGAACCTAAAAAACAAAAACTAAGCAAACAAGTAGAAAAGGAATGGAATCACAGAAAAGGAGATCACATGGATGGTTATCAGTGAGGAGGGGGAGGGAGGTGAAAGGGGGAAAAGGTACAGGGAATAAGAAACATAATTTGTAGGTATAAAATAGACAGGGGCAGGTTAATAGTATAAGAAATAGAGAAGCCAAAGAACTCATATGTACAACCTATGGACATGAATTAAGTGGAGGTTGCTGGCGGGTGGAGGGCTGGAGGGCAAACGGGGAATAAGGGGAGAAAAATTGGGACAACTATAATAGCATAATCAATAAAATATACTTAAAATAAACATATGACATCCTGAAAAAATTTATTGTTTTTCTACATCAAAGTTTACAGCTTGATCGCACACCTCTCTGGTCAGAGATATGAGAATGTGGCTCTTAATTTTTAATATAGATTTGTCTTCAGTTTATCTCAAAAGAATGGCTCCAGTGTTTAGGAAAGTATTTAATTAAATTATATAACAATTGCAGTAGAATGTCTGTTAAAATACGAATTTTGCTGGATATAGGACTAGTCTATTTTTTTCCATAATAACTGACTATTTTTCAGTAGGTTAATTTTTCTCTGGTAGCCCAATTGGTTTTTTTGTCAATAAACTTTATTCCTGTCATATGATAATGTGAAAATCAAATGATATTAAAACTTACTCTTCTAAAGTGTTGATGTGTTGTTGTCAAATCCTGTATATTCAGAATAACTCTCCTTGTGCTGGAAGAGTATGTCTGGGTAACAGATAGAAAATGATTTCATGTGCCAGGATCTTATAATAGTATGAATTACAATAACATCTTACAATAAAAAAAATCAATGATACAATGTTGGAGTGTAAATACAAGAGGGATCTTACAATGCCCAATGTTCTGGCCTAAGATTCACTTTGCTCCCTGAAGATAGTTTGATAAGTGGCAGTGTAAGAGCATTTGAAAAGAATTCTACTTTCTAATAGCTGCATTTGTTTTAAAGTTTGCTCAGGGAAACATCATCACTTAAACATAAAAGACCTATGAAGACAACTTTCAGTAAAATTAATTGATTTCAATTCATCTAAAGTTTTGAAAAATCTTCATTTACCTTACTTTTTAAAAAAATGGCTATTAAATTGGTAAATAATATTGAAAAGAGAAGAAGAAAATAGTTGGAAGAATTTGGAACACATGTCCTAATAAACTCATGTTTCAGGCTAAGACATTTGTTATAATTTACTGTTGTTTTCTTTTTAAGTGTGTTTATTTTTTTCAAAATTTTATTTATTTATTTTTAGAGAGAAGAGAAGGGAAAGAGAAAGAGAGGGCAAGAAACACTGATGTGAGAGAGAAACATCAATCAGTTGTCATGCCCTGAACGGGAACACAACCCATGCATGAGCCCTGACTAGGAATCAATCAAACGGGTGACCTTTCACTTTGTGGGCTGACACCCAACCAACTTAGCCATAGCAGTCAGGGCTAAATATGTTTACTTTTAATTATAAACTACAAATTATCAAAAATAGAAAGGTAAAAATACCCATAACCACATTCTTTGAGGGAAAATTACCCAGTAATTTTTAAATCTATAGAGATTCAGGATTCTTTTTACATTTTTCACATAAATGAACTCACATTTTTCATATTGTTTGTCTTACTTTTTTTTACTTCACCAAAAATCATAAAAGCTGTGTCATTACATATTTTCTATTCAATTACCTTTAAGAATTGCATAGTACTTCATTTCATTTTTTCTGTGTCCTCAAATGTAGCTAATCAAACATTTGCTTGGGACATTAAGTATATTCCTAATTTTTCACACTTAAAAACAATATTTTAATGAATACTCTAGAATATATATTTTGTATACTTATCTGTTTATTTTTTTAAAGAATTTATTTATTCAGTTTTTTTAGAGAGAGGAGAAGGGAGGGAGAAAGAGAGGGAGGAACAGCAATGTATGGTTGCCTCTCACATGGCCCTCACTGGGGACCTGGCCCGCAACCCAGGCATGTGCCCTGACCGGGAATTGAACCGGGACCGTCTGGTTCCCAGCCTGCGCTCAATCCACTGAGCTACACCAGCCAGGGCCTTATCTGTTTATTTTTAAGATAAATTTTTATAAACGGATGTTCTGGGTCACAGAATATGAGTATTGTAAATTTTTTGGTGCATATTTCCAGGTTTCTCCCTGGAAAGTCTCTATGGAATAACATTCTTACCAGTAATGTGTAAAAACATCTACTTCATTCTATGCTCCCCAACACTGAAATGACACTTTTAAATAGCATTAGTAAATTTTAAAAATTAATTTATTAGTGATCAGGCAGGTGATATAAACTCCAACAACCATTATTCAAGTGTATATGGGAAATGAGGTGAAAAGCAACATAGGAGCAGCATGTAGAATATTGTAAGAAGTAGTTCAGATTGTTATCCTTAAGTCAATAAAATTTTATTCAAAGTTAGTGAATGAAAGTAGGAACCACTTTATGGCCTTGGAAACTATAACTTCCAAGAGGTTGGCTTACCATTGGGTCATTTACTGGGTGGATCAGGGTTGCCCACACAGGAATTACTTATTCCAGAATGCATATACTGCAGCAAAGGTTTAGAGATAAGGATTTCTACCTTTGCATTGTTCATGAAGTTTTTACTGCAGAACACCCAATGTATTGTCAAATATCATTGAGAGACCATTGTGTTTCACATCTTCTAAAATACCTCCTGACTGATAACACCATTCTAATAAGTCTAATTTCTCAAAAAAAGTAAAGGTTCCAAAATCTTATTAGAATATATCTTATTCTTGCTTATTAATATTTTTAAAAGCTGAGATAAATCTTTACCAATGCCTGACTGTGGCTGTTACTTGTAAATTCAATCTCATACAATATTCAAGTAAGATATTGTTATCTTTTTATACACCTACCTTTAGTGTAGTGTGTTTAATAGTGTTCCACCTCTCAGTTCATATCTGTTCAAAACATCAGACCTTGATCTTACTTGGAAATAGATTCTTTGCAGTTACAATTAGTGAAATTTCTACATGAAATCATTCAGGTTTTAAGCTGGATCCTAAATCCAATGACTGGTATTTTTATAAGAAGCAAAGAATATATAGAGACACAAAGGAAAATACAATGTGAAGATGGAGGTACACATTAGAGTTATTTGTCTTACAAGTCAGGGAATGCCAAGATTTATCAGCAACCACTAGAAGCTAAGCAAGAGGCATGTAATGGTTTCTCTCTGAAGACTCCAAAACAAAGCATCCCTGACAATACCTTAATTTTAGACATTTGGCTTCCTTAATTATGAGTTAATAAATTATTTTAAGCCAGCAGATTATGATATTTTGTTAGAGAAGTCCTTGGAAATAAATATATTCAGAAAGCCCCTTAATTCAATACTTCAGTAATTATTTGAATAAATTATCCTTGTCCATGGCCACAATATTTTCATCTTCCCCACTGGCTTATCACTTGATAATACTTTACACTAACTAGCAGCTGATGAAAATGACGACATACTGCTCTTTGAGACCAATGAATATTTAGAGCTGTGCCTATTAGAATTGCCTCAACTTTCACACTGACTGCAAAAGAAAAATATTTCCCCCACAAATCAGTCCATAATATGTTCCACATTTGAGAGTACCTTCTTTCTTGAAGTATGTCTCACAAAATAAAATAAACAAAGAAAATGACATTCTCACAGAAAATTTACAGAAATATGTTTTCTCTCCCCATTTTTGTACCTGAACTGACACTTTTTTTTATTTCTCTTCCTTTCAATTTAAGTAAGTTTTGTGTGAGAGGACAGAAGAATGATAGTATCTCCAATGTTTACTTAGGTCCAGGTAAGAAAATGAGCTCTGATATGATTAAGTAGATATATACGGTAATATCTAATGTTGAGGAGTGTTTTTCAATGGAAAACATGAAGTACAATTTTCTGGTCTGTGGTGCTACTTCCTCTCTACTTTCACACTTACCTTGTTGCATATCATTATAATATTCATATTTGCAGTTTGAATATCTCTTTGATGCAAGCCTCACATCAATTCTCAGATCACGGTGATGCTATGAAGTGACTATAGAATGTAACTTTTTAAAAAGAGCTAAAATCTTCCAAGTTCTTTGTTTCTAAAGTACCTTCTTAAATGAACAATGGAGTTTTTAATTTAAAGCATTATATTCCATCGCTTTTCCCTATATTGCAAATAAGTGAGATCCTTAGCCATAACAAAATAATCATAAACAGTGCTTCTATGGTATATTAGTGGTATGACACCATGTAGCAAATAACCCCAATATGTAGTGGCCTAAAACAATGAACATTTATCATCTCACATTTTCTGTGGGTCAGGAATTCAAGTGTGCCTTATCTGTGTCTCTGACACTCAAGATGTCTCACAAGGCTGTAGTGACAATATCAGCAGTGGCTATAGTCATCTCAAGATTCAACTAGGGGAAGATCCCATTTGAAATACATTGAGATAGCTGTCAAAAGGCTGCAAGCTGTCACTGGTTGTTAGATGGAGACATCAGTTCCTTGCCATGTGTGACTGTCCATGGGGAAGCTCAAAACATGGCTGTTGTGTTCACTCAGAGTGAGTGAGCAAAACAGAAAGAGATGAAATCTCTTGGTAGCCTACTCAAGTAAATGCCACCCTGTCATCTTTGCTCTGTTCTGTTATTTAGAAGGGAATCACAAGTTCTGGCCCACATTCAAGGGGAGAATGACAAAAGGGCATGGATATCAAGAATCAGGACGCATTGGTGACCATCTTAGAGGCTGCTTACCACATATGTCTAAAATGATGTCACAGGATGAAAGATCCTGAGACCCTCTCTAAAACCATTAGATTGTCCAGTTCAGGCCAAGATGGAGGCTTAGGTAGAAACCCTTTTCTTCCTTTCACAACCCAAAGGAGGATAACAACCAATCTAAAATCAATAAACAACCATAAGTGCCATAAAATAAAACTGCACAGAACTCCACAACCAAGGAATTAAAGACACAGTCAACCAGACAACCAGACTGGTAAGATGGGTGGATGGAGGCAATGGACCTCACTGGCAGGGCTGGATGAAAGGACCCACAGTGAGGCAGTGGACCAGACCACATGGCATGGCAGAGACTGACTGAGAGAACCCCTGGCAAGACTGTCTGAGCCACTGGGGCTGGCTGAAAGGACCTGTGGTGAGGCAGTGTACCATGCGAGCAGGCCTGACTGAATGGGAAACAGACTCAGAGAAGACTATAGACTACAGTGGAGGTTTCCACTCTGGGAGAAACTTACAATTTCACATGAGAGTTCGTTGGAAAGTGGGGCTAGAAGCGAGCAAGTGAGCTGCATTGTTCCGTCTTTGACCACTCCCCCCACAGGAAGCACCACAACACAGCAAAGAGGGTTGCCCTACCTGGGTGAATACCTAAGGCACTGCTCCCTTACAACTTAACAGGTGTGCAGAGACAAATAAATATGGCCCAAATGAAAGAAAAGAGCAAAACTCCAGAAATGAGCTAAGTGATGAGGAGATAGCCAACCTATCTGATGGAGAGTTCAAAGCTGTGGTAATCAAAATGATCACAGAACTGATTGAGCTTGGTCAAAATATGAAAGAACAAATGAAGGCTACCCAAAGTGAAATAAAATATTCAGGGAACCAAGAGTGACAGGAAGGAGCCCTGGCTGGTGTAGCTCAGTGGATTGAGTGTGGGCTGGGAACCAGAGGGTCCTAGTTCAATTCCCAGTCAGGGCACATGCCTGGGTTGTGGGCCAGGTCCCCAGTGAGGACCATGTGAGAGGCAACCATACATTTCTGTTTCTCTCCCTCTCTGTCTCCCTCCCTTCCCCTTTCTCTAAAAATAAATAAATAAAATCTTTAAAAAAAAAAAAAAAAGAGTGACAGGAAGGAAACCAGGACTCGAATCAACTATTTGGAACAAAAGGAAGAAATACACATCTAACCAGAACAGAAAGAAGAAATAAGAATTTAAAAAAAATGAAGAGAGGCTTAGGAACCTTTGGGACAAGTTTAAACATTCCAATATCTGAATTATAGGGGTGTCAGAAAGAGAAGAACAAGAGTAAGAAATTGAAAACTTATTTGAACAAATAATTAAGGAAAACTTCCCCAATCTGGTGAAGGAAATAGACTTTCATGAAGTCCAGGAAGCCCAGAGAGTCCCAAAGAAGTTGGACCCAAAGAGGAACACACCTAGGCACATTATCATTAAGTTACCCAAGATTAAAGATAAAGAGAGACTCTTAAAAGCAGCAAGAGGAAAGGAGAGAGTTACTTACAAATTAGTTCCCATAAGACTAACAGCTGATTTCTCAAAAGAAACCTTGAAGGAAAGAAGGGGCTGGAAAGAAGTATTGAAAATCATTAAAGGCAAGAACATATATTCAAGAGTCCTCTATCCAGCAAAGCTATCATTTAGAATGGAAGGGCAGATAAAGTGCTTCACAGATAAGGTCAAGTTAAAGGAGTTCATCATCACTAAGCCATTATTATATGAAATGTTAAAGGGACTTGTCTAAGAAATAGAAGACCAACAACTATGAACAGTAAAATGACAACGAACTCACAACTATCAACAAATGAACCTAAAGTGAAAACAAAAACTAAACAAACAACTAGAACAAGAACAGAATCAGAGAAAAGGACATCACAAGGAGGGTTTTCAGTGGGGATGGGAAAGGGAGAAATGGGGAAAAGGTACAGGGAATAGGAAGCATAATTGGTAGGCATAAAATAGATGGAGGAGAGGTCAAGAATGGTATAGGAAACAGATAGTTCAAAATTACTTTCAATGTCTCTCATTATGTTTTGCTTGCTTTCTGCTTTTGTTGATTATGATCCAGTTAAAGGTGAGATCATATGGTATTTGTCCCTCACCGCCTGGTTTACTTCACTTAGCATAATGCTCTCCAGTTCTATCCATGCTGCTGCAAAGTGTATAAGCTCCTTCTTCCTTTCTGCTGTGTAGAATTCCATTGTGTAATTATACCATAGTTTCTTGATCCATTAATTTGTAGATGAGCACTTAGGTTGTTTCCAGCACTTGGCTATTGTGAATTGTGCTGCTATGAACATAGGAGTGCAAAGGTTCTTTTGAATTGGTTTTTCAGGATTCTTAGGGTATAATCCCAGTAGTGGAATTGCTGGGTTGAAAGGCAGCTCGATTTTCATTTTTCTGAGGAAGTCCCATACTGTTTTCCACAATGGCTGCACCAGTCTGCATTCCCACCAACAGTGCAGTAGGGATCCCTTTTCTCCACATCCCCTCCAACAGTTATCTGTTGCTTTGTTAATGATGGCCATTCTGACTGGTTTGAGGTGGTATCTCATTGTGGTTTTAATTTGCATCTCTCTGATGGCTAATGAAGTTGAGCATCTTTTCATATGACTTGGGCCTTCTGTGTGTCCTTTTTCGAGAAGTGTCTTTTCATGTCTTTTGCCAATTTTTTAATTGTTTTTTTTTGTCTTCCTAGAGTGGAGATGTATGAATTCTTTATATATTTTTGGAGATCAGACCCCTGTCTGAGGAATCATTGGCAAATATGTTTTCCCATACTGTTTGTTCTCTTTTTATTTTAATACTATTTTCTTTAGCCCCGCAAAAGCTATTTATTTTGATAAGGTCGCATTTGTTTATTCTTTCTGTTATGTCCCTAGCTCTAGGGGACATATCGTTGAAGATGTTGCTGCATGGAATGTCTGAGATTTTCCTACCGATGTTTTCCTCCAGAACTTTTATGGTGTCATGAGTTACATTTAAGTCCTTTATCCACCTTGAATTTATTTTTGTGTATGGTGTAAGTTGGTGCTCAAGTTTCATTTTTTTGCAGGTAGCCATTCAGATTGCCCAACACCATTTGTTGAAGAGGCTATTTTTATTCCATTTTATGCTTCTGACCCCTTGGTTGAAGATTAATTGCCCATAGAGGCTTGGGTTTATTTCTGGGCTCTCTATTCTGTTCCACTGGTCCATCTTCCTGTTTTTATGCCAGTACGAAGCTGTTTTGATTACAGTGGCCTTGTAATATAGTTTGATATCAGGAATTGTGATCCCTCCTGCTTTGCTCTTCTTTCTCAAGATTGCAGCTGATATTTGGGATCATTTATGGTTCCATGTAAATTTTTGAAGTGTTTGTTCTATATCCATGAAAAATGCCATTGGTACTTCGATAGGGATTGCATTGATTCTATAAATTGCTTTGGGGAGTATGGGCATTTTGATGATGTTGATTCTTCCAATCCATGAGCATGGCATATGTTTCCATTTGTTTGTGTCTTTCATGATTTCTCTCTTCAGTGTTGTGTAGTTTTCTGAGTACAGATCTTTTACCTCCTTGGTTAGGATTATTCCCAGGTTTTTTTTTTTTTTTTTTTTTTTTTTTTTTTTTTTTTTTTTTTTTTTTTTTTTTT
>PVJI01034321.1:0-10553 GCA_004026765.1 Micronycteris hirsuta | reverse complement strand
TCATGAGAGTGACCCATCGACCTCTGTTCCATCGCTGGAGAGGAGCGTTGAGCGGCAAGCAAGTACTGAGTGCTGAAACATTTTTTTCTTGTCAGCATGCCACAAGTACAGGGTTTGACGAGTTCGGAAGCTGAGGAGTACCAGGGTGTGACTGTATATACTTTGGTGATAGCATTTATCTCATTATGTTGCAGTTCTTGGTATGCTTGACTCTATTTACTACTTGTGAATTTCTGGAAGCTAGGGCATTATATCTTTCATCTTTCTATTCCTAGCACAGTGCTTGACATACCATCGATTCTTAATATACTCCTGTCGTATAAATGAATAATAGAGAGCGTATGTGATAAAGTGGAATGAATTTGGGCATGAGTCAGACAGACTTGGGTTCAGTTCTCACTGTGCTACTAATTAATGTATGATCTTAAACAATTTACTTATTATCTCTAAATCTCAGTTCCTACATCTATAAAATGAGAGAAAATGTTTCCTTCCTGAAGTAAACATAATCTGTACTAAGGGGAGCATCATATCTTATTTTCCGTTTTGTTGACCATGGTATCCCCAGGGCTGGTTGCTGTCATTATTATTATCCTGTGCTGTACCATACCTACCTACTTATATTTCCTTAAACAAGTCATGATCATTCACAGTTTAGTTTTGTATAATCTCTGTGAGTGTCACCTCTATATAGCTGTATGATCTTTAGCAAGTTACTGTAGCAATTTCCTCCTTTATAAACAGGATAAAAAGAGAATCATAGGGCTATTATGAGAATTTAGTAGGATAATTTGTGTACAGTGCTTAGAATGTAACAACTGTTCAATAAATGTTAGCTGTTGATATCTTTATTGTTTAATTCTATTACTATAATAATCATTGTTTCCTAGACTGCCCTTTCCTTCTCTCTTTCTTTTTTTTTTTTTGCCTAGCAAATTCCTATTCATCCTTTCACACCCTGTGAAGTCCCTCGGCAGAGTTTATTGCCGTCTCCCCTATGATCCCATATCTACCTTTACTAAATTGTTAAAGCGATATGACTACTAGACAGTCAGCATTTAGAGGCTACAGGTTTTATGTTATGTCATCGCCAGCACCTAGTATAGACCTTGGAATGTATTACCACCGCCTCGCAGGAATTTGGTATGTCGTGTAAGTTTTCAGGAAATGTCAAAGGAATGAATGAAGACATTTTGTCATTTTACACATTTTCAAAAGTTTGAGGATACTCTCCAGTATTGGAGGATTTAGTTTGTTTTACTTTTTAGTTTGTCTTCTGTTTCTCCTTTTCTTCTCTCTCTGTCCTCTTGCTTGTTTTAATTACCTTTATTGGATATTTTCTTCACCTATTTTATGTCTTGCTTGAGGTGAGGTAGTAAGAACAAGTCATAGTCCATGATTTTCTCTGGTAGTAGAATATACAGTGCCTTCAGTTTGATTTCCATTAACTTTCCTGATTATGTCCAGCAAACTGAGATTTTTGTCCACAGCTGTAAAAGATTAGACCAATGTCTTCAAGAGCAACCCCATAGTGAATGTCTGATTCTTAGTATAACACATATCTAGTTAAGCTATAGAAAATGATGAGAGTCTAGGGAAGAAGAGGTGAACTAGTTGTTTCATACGGGAATAATTCTAAATTTTTAACTGAAATTTCTCTTTGTAATATGTATTAATTATGGGGAACTAGTCCTCACAGGATAGCTGGAAAGGAAAACCAATTTTTAACTATACTCTTTCAGAAGAACACCAGTTGATCTTCTTTTAAGATTTATGAAACAGGTTTTTACCAGTTTTAAGCAGGAAGTTTCGATGTTTTAAAGTAAATATTTTAATTGACATTGAGAAGTTTTCTAATATTTCAAATTAGTCATTGGCAAACTAGCCGCTTTTAAAGAGTCAGTGTGATATAGAGGAAAAAAAGATGGACTTGAGAGTTGTTAAGTTGAATCCTGCGTCAGTCATTTAATGCATTATTTAGTCAGTTATTAAAATAAGAAAATAATATTAATATTCTCTTTAGTCCTATGTTATTTTAGCTCTGTTTTGCTAGTTGATTTTAAAGTTTTTTTATTGATTGATTTTACAGAGAGAATAAGAGAAACATCGATTTGTTGTATCACTTATTTACGCATTCATTGGTTGCTTCTTGTATGTGCCCTGACCTGGGATTGATCCTGCAACATTGGTGTTGGGCGACACTCTAACCAACTGAGCTACACAGCCAAAGCTTGCTCGTTAAATAATTAATAAAACTAGGTGGAAGAATAAACTTTATTCTGAGTGAGAGGAGGCCTGCCTCTAACATTGGTGAGAGCCAAGGGAAGCATGTTTTTACCACAAAAAGCCTAAATATTTAAAGGTTCTAAACCAGGTTAACATATTGTTAAATATGTCCTAGTCTTTTATTTTGATAAATATACCTTTATAATGATTTAAAAGGAAAGAGTCAAATTTGGAGTTTGTGGAATTTAGAATTCATAAGCTTGAAGTTTTATATCCTCCTGTCATCTCTGGCTCAGTCTGTAGACATCATAAAGAGGTTTCATGTGCATGCTGTGGACATGCTACATGCATGACTGCAGTCCAAGCTCTTCTACTCCCTCCTCCAAATAGCTGCTTCTTGGCCAAGAGTGTACATATCTGTAGCATAGTCTGTCCTTAGGACAGACTGCGAAAGAGGCCTGTACATGCCCTGAAGTTGGTTTAGGGGTATTTGGGCAAGAAATTCCAGAGCTCCTGATAATTGGAATGTCATTCTGAAGGGGCATATATAGGTACATCCTCTTGTTTCCCTAGACCCCTTGCCCAGTAACGAGGGGCATGGTCTGAGGAGAGCCAGAGTAAAGACTCAGGGCAGAGACCTCTTTTGCCAGGATCTAAATACAATATTCAGACATGAAATGATGGTTTATTGAAATATTCATTCATTCAGTGAATTATTTCTCAGCACTTACTATCTGCTAAGTACTGGGGATGTGGTGCTGAATAAGGTTTGATAAGCGGGATGAACATGTAAACAAATTGCAGTGTGATATACTTGTATGTGCTACATAGCAGATTTACATTCTTGATCCATGTTGGCATAAAGAGAAATGATCATTTACATGGAAGAAAGGCTTCTTGGAGGAGGGCACGTTTGAACTGGGATAAGAAAATTGAGTAGGAGTCATAAACAATGAAACTAGGAGGAAAGACATTTTAAGCTATGAAACTATCATGAAGATATGAATAAAAATGGTGGAATCAGGGAACTGTGGAGTACTTTGTATGGCCAAAGTAGGGATTGTATGCTTCTTGTACAGGGGAAATGAATTTGAAGAGGTGTTGAGTGGAAGATACCATGTCCTTAGATACCATGTTATTAAAAAAAAGATTGAGCCTAGAATAATTATCAGGTTTTTTACTTGGATGAAGAGTAGATGGGTATTGCCTTTTGTAAGGAAGGCATTACAGAAGAATGAAAAGTTGAAGGGGGCAGGAAGTGTAGAAAATAATTTCTGAGTTTATTTTGGATTGTTTGGTGAACAGTGACAAATATCTTGTGGGAAAGTGGATACATAGGTCTGGTGCTCAGGGAAAGGTCTAGAATAGAGATTTGGGAATTAGATTTTAAATTTGTAATAGAAACTAAGGACATGGGTGTTGGGAGAAAATGTAGATGAGGGCCAGTGACAGTTCCTAGGGAACAGCAACATTGAAAGGTTGGAGGTTTAAGGAAAGTGGAAAAATTACACAAAGCTGCTGGGAAGAAATCACAAAAGGAGTCAGTTAAAGATGAATACAAGTATTGTCATGCAGGGTTGATGACCTGAGACTTGGAAACCACACATTGTGGTGGAGCCAGTCAGCATGGTTGAATAACTTACTCACTAATGCTTTGACGCTCCGAAACTGACAAAGATATCTGTAGAGTATATTCAGAATCAGGGACTGGCATGTAGCTCTGAACTGGGTTACTCTCAGGTGAATAGTTGAATACAGTGTGAGCATTAAAGTGAGGAGGAAAGATGTCATGAGGAGGAGGCTGATTAGATTGGAGGATGCAATAATGATGAAGGAGAAGAGGCTTAGAAGTTGTAAAGGAGTAAGAGAGGGTGGAATAGTTGTGGTCAGAGAGAACTTTCAGATTTTGAGTTTTTGGAGGTGGCAATTCTGAGTGGTGATTTAGGGCCTACGTGGGATAATGGTAATGGGTGGATAAAATGGAATAGGGTGAAAATAACTAAAGTGGAGAAGGAATGTACTTCTTTATTCTTTATGCAGCTATGATCTCTTGATTACCACTAGAGATAGAAGTTAGTATTTTTAATTAAAATAGAAAGCTGGAAAATAATAGCCAATGTTTAACAGTTATAATGAAAGAAAATTATAATAGGAATGTTAACATAACTTTATTTTAGCATACTCTTTATATTAAAAATCAAACTCTGGGAATATCTCAGTAGTATTTTTTTAAAAGTTTTATTTATTGATTGATTTTAGAGCAAGACAAACATGGGTTTGTTGTCTACTTATTTATGTATTCATAGGTTGATTCTCATACGTGCCCTGACTGGGGATTGAACTGCGATCTTGGTGTATGAGGACTACCTGGCTAGGGCCTCAGTAGTTTTAAATGGTATATTCTTAACGTGACTACTTTCCTAGTCATGGCTAGAAAAAAACTTGAACTTCATGTTATTATTGACAATAGCCTGACTGGATATTTTGGCATAGGTGGTAAAGGCCCAGGGAAGATGGTTTAGCTGTTAAATTCTAGTCCAAAGCTGTGGAGGATGAAAAGTTGTGGAGAAAGACCTGTAGAAGCTATATTCCAACCCATTTTTACAAAAACTGGTTGAAAAAAGTAAATCACAGTAAAATCTCAGTTCATTTGAACATTCAGGGAAAATAGAGTGTTGAGTTTTCTCATAATTTGAGGCGAACTTAATTTTTCCAACTCATTAAAATCTTTGTGAATGAAGTATATTTCCACTTTGTAAATGGAATATACATATGATGTTTTAGAATCTTGTAGCTCATTATTTTAAACTTAAGTATTTGTATTGTGGATAACTGACTATGGTGAATCTATAGTAAATGGTGCATGGTCCCAAGCATATATTTGAAAACACATCTCTGGTTATTAGCTTGGTTTTTTTACCTTTCTTTATTTAATTTGCATGAATTTTATGTTTCTTTTGAATGAGGAAGGATGAGAAGAGAGAGGGAGGGAGAGAATATGTGTGAGAGAACAAGAGAGTCTGTGTATGTGTTTGTACAAAGATTAGGGACCCCAATTGTTTGAAGTTAGATTTGGCTTTCTGTAGGTATGGATAGTCAAGATAACCTAACTAGGGAGGCAGTTAGATTTATTTTAAACCTCAAAGAATGATTGGACTTGGGTAGCCATAGATGAAGAAAGGAGGGTATTTTAAACTGGAGAAGCAGCTTGAACAAAAAGCCTATTGTATTTATGATTTCAGAGATGATAATGAAACTAACCTTAGTAGAGGATCTAAGTTGGGAAATAGTACATAGAATATAAAGTTGCATAGGCAGAGTAGACCAGATGATGGGAAACTTGCAAATTAACTAGTATAATTTAGGCTGCATATAGCAGGCATTGGAGAGTCATTTAAAATTCCTTACTAGGGAATTAAAAGTCTGATGGTAGGAAAATCATTTTGGCATTAGTTTATAGAATAGACAGTATGGGATTCATTTGTTCATCTAATATTTATTGAGCATCTACTATGTATGCTATCAGAAGTACTAAGAATACATCAGTGAATCAATGAAAACACATTGTATTTGTGAGTGGAACAAAGGTGGGGACTAGGCAGGAACAAGTCAAGAAGATAGGTGCGTGGTGATGGATGGTAATCTTGTTCATAGTGATGAAGTTTTAGACCAGAGTGGGTGTTTGGAGAAGGAACAAATTCAATTACTACTGCAAAAAGAATTGGTGGAATTCTAGATACAGTGTGTGAAAGGAAAGAATGAAAGAGGATGTGAAGGTTAAAGTTGAGCGGACAGACTATCCTTAAAATTAAGCATTTATAGGAAAAGATGTGGAGTTTGGATATTTAGTTTTACATGAAAAAATAGGAAATTTCGTTTCTTTTTATTTTTCCTAACTTGCAACTAAAAACTTTTAAATGTATATAATATAGCAGTGTATTTTGACAATGATGCCTAATTTTGTATGAGAAACATTTCATTAGCTATGTATTTGTGGTCTTGTTTAAATTCTCATTACTGTTGCCCCAGCTGGTATGGCTCAGTGGACTGAGCACCAGCCTGTGAACCAAAGGGCTGCCAGTTCAATTCCCAGTCAGGGCACATGCCTAGGTTGTGGGCCAGGCCCCCAGTAAGGTGAAGTGTGCATGGGAGGCAACCACATATTGATGTTTCTCTCCCTTTCTTTAAAGAAAAAATTCTCATTATTGTTAATGTATATTTCATTATCAGATTTATTTAGTAAAATAGTTTTGAGGATGTGTTATTACAATTCTTTTGGGCTATTGGGATGCTTTAAAGTCTGCTTTATAGGATATAACTTATCTAGGAGATTTAATAGTTCCCTGAAAACTAAGTTGCATTATAACTAATCAATTCTTAGAATTTAGCCATCTTCGTATTATACACAATCATACCTCAGTACTCATCGGCTTCAGAACTCGTAAAACCATATACTTGTTGCATTTTGACGAGAAAGAAATGTTTCAGCACTCAGTACCTGCTCGGGACATGTAGCACTTACTAGAACTTGTATGAGTCACGGTGCCGCCCCGCAAAAGAAAATGCTTGATTGTTCAGTACTCGTGGGTTTCAGCACTCATCTAGAGTTCCGGAACAAATTAACGAGTACTGAGGTACCACTGTACTTCTATGATTAAGATTCAAAGTTTCATCTGTGGTAACAAAGAGCTCAAAGCAGTTATTTCAGAGTTTGGTCAGTATTGTTCTCAATAAATTTTTCTGTTTTCTGAGAATATTCATATAATTACTTGAGTTATTTACTCTGGAAGAAACACCCAGTCTTCTTTGCACAGTTCTCTAGATGTTTGTTTTTGTTTTTTGTTAAATTCTACAGTGGAGATATGAAATCCAATATTTATTGAATATTGTACATTTCTTCTGAATATCCCATTATCCATCACCTTTGCTGATTACAGCTACTTTGAAAATATTCTAAATCGTAGGTCAGTTATTTCTCTGTCTTTTAAAAACTAATGGTCTACTTTATTAAATTGGGGGTTCCCCAAACTTTACTTCTTTTGGGCCAGTTGTAGACCATGTTGCAAATTTCTTTAACTTGTCTCTTATTAATAATCCTTACCTCCCTATTTGTGTGCCTTTCCTCTAACTTGGTTTTCGGTTTATCACATCTTTTTAAATACTATCGCTTGTTTATATCCATGCCTGTTTTTCCTCTTTTATTTACTTCTTTTTGTTGTATGCATTTCTTTGTTCATTTTCGTCTGTCCTTAGTAGTGCTTTATAAATAGGCATCTGTTATTTTGCCTTTAATTGGGGGGTTAAAATGAAGTTCGCTTGTCATCCTTTTGGAGCACTTCTGTGATACACTGACAAGGGCAAATTAAGCCAATATTGTCCTCTTAATTGAATTCATATTCTTAGAGTTATCCTGATAAGGACTATTTTTTTTAATATTAGAGAAACTGATGTTGAAAAAGGATTTTCTTACCAATTTAAAAACTTTTGAAGTAAGTTTCTTTGATTCTATATATTATTAATTAGAACAGATTATACTTTGGAAAATTTTTAAAGTTTTTCTTCATTTTAAAGGGCTTCATTGCTTCTCAAAATTGGCAATAATACTTGTCACTGATAATTAATCAAGTGAACTATTTAAATTGCCCTAGGAGGGTTTACGGACTTCAGGTTAAGAATCCTGTCTCTATTGAATTGATAGTGTGGGGGTGTAAGCCATAAGTATGTCACTAATCATGGGAAATACCTAATTATACATCTGCTCATTTTGAGATTTCTTGAGTCTCTAGGACTGACTGGGTCTGCCCTAGAACTGATAAAAACAAATCTCTGTGACCCTATTGTAAGGATTAAGGACAAGGGGTAAAAATTCCATTACAGATTAGTGATACCTGTTGGTGCTAAACAAGCTTTGTTTCAGTTACTGGCCATGTGGTTGACCACCATATGAATGAAGGTTCTTTTACTTTATAAAGGCACCAATTAGCATACTATTAAATACTCAGGTCTCCATTACCAGGAACAAGAACTGATTTTCCAAATACAGTGGTTCTCAAAGTGAGATCAACAGATTGCTGGGGGTCTGCCTGTCTGTCAGGTCAAAATTAGTTTCATAATAATATTAAGATGTCATTTGCCTTTTTGGCCTGTGTTGCAAAAGCATTGATGGTGCAAAGCAAATGTGGGTAAAACTGCCAATACATTAGCATCAATCAAGGAGTGATGCCAAATTGTACCAGTACTTATTGTATTCTTCACACAATGTATAATACTTACAGTTAAAAAGAAATCCATTTGCACTTAAAAATTTCCTTGATGAAGCAGTAGAAGTTATTGAGTCTTGATCACTCATTACATATCTTTAACATTCTGTAGAACAAAATGAGAAGTGTGCGTTAAACATTTATGTTGCATAATGGAGTGTGGGGATTATCTCAAGGAAAAATACTGATGATTTTTTTGAGCTACAAGCTGAACAAGTCTCTCTTTTGTGAAACACTATGTTTACTTGAAAGAACTACTGAAAAACCATAGTTATTTAGACTTAAATATTGGGCAGACATTTTCTCAAAAATGAACAAAGCGAGCCTGTCACTTCAAGAAAAACAACTGATCGTGTGTGTTATCAGTTATAAAATTTGAATTATAGAAAACATGAGCTTAGAGGCTTCTCAATATTTAAACGTTTCTGATGAGATTGGAGGTGATATTAATCAAACTGATTTTTTTATATTGAATAATAAAATGCCAAATTTGGAAGATCTCTATAACTCAATGAACCAATATTATTGGAATGACCAATATATAATAAGAAATCATGGGTATTTGAAAGATTCATTCAGCATACCAGATAGACCAATGGAAGAAAAAGGTCATTGATATGATTTCAGGTTCCACTTTACTGAATTTTGGTAGCATCAAGGAATAATATCAATAATTATCTGAAAGGCTATTAAAATACTCTTTCCAAGTTTATCTTTGTCAATTTTCTTTATGTACTCAGAACAAAATACTGTATTTACTACGCTTGATAGATTTAGAAGAAATTTAAGAATTCAGATGTATTTTTTCTTAATTTTTTAAAAATATTTATTTATTTTTAGAGCAAGAGAAAGAGAGGGAGAAACAGCAGTGTATGGTTGCCTTTCACATGGCCCTCACTGGGGACCTGGCCCGCAACCCAGGCATGTGCCCTGACTGGGAATCGAACCGGGACCCTTTGGTTCTCAGCCCGCGCTCAATCCACTGAGCTACACCAGACAGGGCAGAATTTAGATGTATTTTATTAAACCAAACAGTAAAGAGATTTACTCAGTTTTAAAAGAAAGTCACTTCCCTCTAACATTTTTTGTTTTTGGAAAAGATATTTATAATAAAAATGTTCTTTATGTTAACATACAATGCATTTGTTATTTTTAATGAATGAGTAAATTATTTTTCGATTCTTAATTTTTTTTAAATATTTTTTAAGTTTATTTTTAGAGAGAGGAGAGGGGAGGGAGGAAGAGAGGTAGGGAAACATCAATATTACTGGATACATCAATCTGTTGCCTTTCACTTGCCCACAACTGGGGACCTGGCACACAACCCAGGCATATGCCCTGACAGGGAATTGAACCAGTGACCTTTCAGATCACAGACTGGCACTCAATCCACTGAGCCATACCAGCAAGGGCTCTTAATTTTAATTTTTAATGTAGGAAATATATATAGATATAACTCATATAAAGTAAAGCTCTTTGGAGCCTCAGTAAATTTTAAGAGTGAAAAGGAGTCCTTGGACAGAAAAGTTAGAACTGCTAGCCTGATATATATTTTAAGGGCTCATGTTGGCTCATTCTGAAAAAGAAAGGGTAGATTTTCAGAAATTTTATCCAATTCAGATAAAATCAAGGTTCATTGTATGTATAGTATTGAACTTTTATTCTTTTTGTGTCCATTTGAAATTTTTATATCAGAATATTAGTTCTGTTTGTTAAATCAGTGACAATCACTCTGTACTGTTAGCTCAGTCTTGGGCTACCTAGAATATGTCATAGATGTTTCTTCAACACTTGAAGAGGTAACTTAGTGTATCTTAAATTATGATAAAGTACATGAAGGGGACTGTGTGGATAATCTCTCTGTGGTAATTAATCATATATCACATGCCTTTCCAAGAATGACTGTTCAGTCACTGTAAAGATTGAATTAGTTAAGATATGTGAAAGTATTCTGTAGGTATATAAAATATTATATTAATATTAGGTTTTATTGTTGGCCATCATACACAGTGATTCAATTTGTGAGAAAGAAGAGAAATTAAGATAAAGGGATCCTCTTTTTTTTTT
>PVJI01034320.1:0-10555 GCA_004026765.1 Micronycteris hirsuta | reverse complement strand
TATACTATTCTTAACCTCCCCCTGTCTGTTGTCTACCTACCATTTATGCTACCTGTTCTGTGCCCCATTCCCACCCTCTCCCCCTACCACTCCCCTGTTGATATTCCTCCATACCTCATATAACTCCCTTCAACATTTCATACAATAAAGGCTGGGTGGTGATGAACTTCTTGAACTTGACCTTATCTGAGAAGCACTTAATCTGCCCTTCCATTCTAAATGAAAACTTTGCTGGATAGAGTATTCTTGGATGTAGGTCCTTGCCTTTCATGACTTGGAATACTTCTCTCCAGCCCCTTCTTGCCTGTAAGGTCTCTTTTGAGAAATCAGCTGACAGTTTTATGGGAATTCCTTTGTAGGTAACTGTCTCCTTTTCTCTGGTTGCTTCTAGGATCCTTTCCTTATTTTTGATCTTGGGTAATGTAATTATGATGTGTCTTAGTGTGTTCCTCTTTGGGTCCAAACTCTTTGGGACTCTCTGAGCTTCCTGGACTTCCCGAAAGTCTATTTCCTTCACCAGCTTCGGGAAATTCTCCATCATTATGTGTTCAAATATTTTTTCAATTCCTTGGATTTCTTCTTCTCCTTCTGGCAGCCCTATGATCCGTATGTTGGGACGTTTACAGATGTCCTGGAGGTTTCTGAGCCCCTCCTCCGTTTTTTGAATTCTTATTTCTTCATTCTTTTCTGGTTGGATGTTTTTTTCTTTCTGTTGGTCCACTCTGTTGATTTGAGTTCCAGTTTCCTTCTTATCCCTATTGGTTCCCTGCAGATCTCTCCTCATTTGTTCAAGCAATTTCGATAATTTTTCGTCGAATTCTGTGAGCATCCTGATTACTAGGGTTTTGAACTGTGCATCTGATAGGTTGGCTATCTCTTGGTCGCTTAGTTCTGGAGCTTTGATCTGTTCCTTTCTTTGGGTCATTTTTTTTTCCCTCAGTGAGCCTGTTACTGTAAGGAGGGCGGAGCCTTGGGGTTCACCTGGGCAGGGAAACGGTCGCTGTGTTGTGACATATCCTGTGGGGGCGGGACCTGAGAGCACAATGGTGCCTGCTCCACTCTCCGCACCCACACCGCCTCCTGCAAGCAGTTCGAGCCCCTCTGTGCTGGCTCCGGGGGTCGCTCCGGGGTCGGTGGACGGGCTGCACAGCTCCGATCCCCCGCGGGTCTCCCCAATGAACTCTCCTGTGAGGCCGGGAGTTCCTCCGGCTGCGGACTCCACCCCCACAGGTGCTCTCAATCTGCGCCGATGGGTTGTGCCCTGCTTTCTCTCCCGGTCCATCTGCCCGCGAATGCGGACCTGTCCGGTCCACCAGTCTCGGCCCCACTGGGTCCGGATGAGCCGGGCGCTGGCCGCGCTTAGGTCAGGCACTCCCGTCTCAGTGTGCTGCAGCCCCGCGGGAACCGCCCCTCCAACCCCGCGGTCCTGCTGTCTGCTCACCAGCTCGCTGCAGAGTCGCCGAGCGCTCTCCCTCTGCCCTGCTCCTCCTGGCTCACCAGACTGGATGAATGTATCTTCTTTAATTCCTTAGTTGTTGGACTTCCTCTCAATTCTATTTTCTGTCAGATCTGGCTGTTTTTGGTTGGGTAAATTTCTGTTTTTTTTCTTGTTTGGTTGTGCGAGGAGGCACGGGGCATTCACCTATGCCGCCATCTTGCCGGAAGTCCAAATCATTTGTTGCCATTTTAATGTTCATAGTTTTGATCTTCTTTTTCTTAAATAAGTCTCTTTAACATTTCATGTAATAATGGCTTGGTGATGATGAACCGCTTTAGCTTTACATTGTTTGGGAAGCACTTTATCTGCTCTTCCATTCTAAGTGATAGCTTTGCTGGGTAGAGTAATCTTGGTTGTAGGTCCCTGCTTTTCATCACTTTGAATACTTCTCGCCTGTCCCTGCTAGTCTGCAAATTTTCTTTTGAGAAATAAGCTGATAGTCTTATGGGACTCCTTTGTGGATAATTCTCTGCTTTTATAATAGAACACAAAGTTTTCTATGGATTGAATTTGGGTGTAAAAGAAAAAGAAGCATCAAGGTTCAAGGTTTTTGGCCTGAGTAACAGAAAAATAGAATTGCCATTACCTGAAGACTGCAGAGTGGGCAGATTTGGGGCATGGGGGTAAAATCAGGAATTCTTTTCTGGAAAGTTGAATATACTTTTTGGAATTCAAGGAGGAGTTCAAGACTGGAGATATAAGCTTGGAAATTTTCAGCATGTAAATATATTTCAAAGTTTAATATTGGGTGAGATTGCCAATTGGGTGACGAAGTACCATGGAAAACTCCTAGGTGAAGAAGTGGCAGATGAAGCATCAGGAGGCTGAGACGGAACAGCCAGGGAGGAAGGAGAATCCAGAGAGGATGGTGTCTTGATAGAGAGTATTTCCATGTGGAAGGGATGATGATCTGTACCAGATGCTGTTGATAGGTCATGTAAAATGAGAACAGAGGAGTGATCATTGGATTTTGCAACATGGAAGTCACTGGTGACCTTGTTCAAAGACATTTTTGTACTGCAGTAAGGGCAAAAGCCTGAGTGCAGTGGATTCAGTAGAGAATTGGAGGAGAGGGACTGGAGACAATGAATACACGTAATACTTTCAAGTGGCTTCTCTATGAAGGGGAGCAAAGAAATGGAATAGAGCTGGAGAGGAAAGAAGGGTCAGGAAAGAGGTTTTCTGATGATACGCTCATGGAGAAAACTCAGCAGAGAGGGAAAATCACTGGAGAGATGTCTTTGAGCAGGTAAGTGGTTGGCTTTAGGCAGGACCAATGTTTATCTGTAGTCAGAGAAGGTGATACAGATATGATGGTACAGATGTGGTAGGTGGGATGATGTGGTGGTACAAGTCCAGGTCAGTTTCATTTGGACAGATTTTATTTCCTCCGTAAAGCAGGAAGCAAGACCGTAAGTGAGAGTGAGGATAGAGAAGGTGTTAGAGGTTTGAGAGGAAAATAGGTGTAAAAACCATCATTTTGGACTATATGAGAGTATGGTTACCTAGCTAGAGTAGAGCTGAACTTAAGGTTCATGGTCAAGGATCTAAAGTGAAAACATTCAGTAGTTTTGCATCTTTTTTTCCTAGCAAGATTTGGGTGCAGGAGGAGGTGTGGAGGAGTTAAAGGGTTGGACTTAACCTGGTTTGTAGTTCTTCCAAGAGAGTTCCATGAAGTGAAAGAAGGGCAAAGGAATTAAGGTTTGATCAGTAGAGCAATAATAGTAATTGGCTGAGAAAATTAAATTTGTCCAGAAGGGAAGAGGGGACATCTGGGGATGGAGGGACTGGGGAAGGTGGAAGGATCAATGGATCTTAGGTCCTTGTGAGGCAGAACATTGCTGGCGTTTGAGTAATGGGGGAGTGAGGTAGAAGGATGAAGATGAGGGCAGAACCTGGGGTGTGTGATTGAGATCGCTGGCCTATGGTACTGTCATGAAGTATGTGGTGGAGGAATAGTGGAGAACGGCATCAGATACTGGGGATCCAGGGTGTGGGAAGGATATTTCTTAACTCCTCTTACTCAGGATCTCAGGGTGTGTGTGCATACGTGTGTGTTTCAGCAAGAAAATAGATTTTTTATCATTGTGGTAAAAATATAAAATACTTTAAGTATGTATAACCCATAACTGTCATCTAGCAAAAGGATAGCCATTCTCTTGCAAGAACTACTTGAGTTTGAAATATTGGTTGGTGTTCCTTGTGTAAGTGCCCAGATAACTCTTAGAAATGTGGGTCTGCAATACAGGAGTAGAAATGGAAATGTGGGAAATACCTTAATAACACAAAAAGTTGGAACAATGTGAACAGACAAGATGGTCCGGAGAGAATGTGTACAGTAAGAAGAGAACCAAAGATTGGACTTTGGGGAGAACCCATATTTACAAGGCAGGAAGAACCAAAAGAGCAAATGATAAGGAGAGAGCAGAAATGTAGGAAAAGTACCTGGAAGGCACAGGGAGAAATGAGTTTTCAGACTAAGGGAGTGGTGGAGAGTGACGAGGAGTGCAGAGCATCTGGTAGGATCACACACGAGGAGCTGGGCTGGGCTGGGAAGAGGGTGGGTGGTGAGGAGGTGGAGACAAGGCAAAGGGACTGTTTTCCGGCAGTTTGGGGGCAAGGGATAAGGAAGGGGACTGAGGGCGATCTACGTAAGGAGAAAGAATCCATGGAAATGAAGAGAAGAAGGAGACAGGGTATATTTGAAGCAAATTCTGAAAGTGAGTCTGAAGCACAGGGGAGGGACAAATCTAAAGAAGAAAGTTTCTTTTGAGACAGAAAAAAAAGCAGAGACCCTGAGTCAAGAGAGGGAAGGGTTTTGATGGGGGGAAGGCAAGTCGGGACTCTCACACTAATAATGTTTATAGCTAAATTTATGGTTTTGCTATAACCATGATAGTTTTTTTGAGCAGCAACCTTATTCCTTGTTTTTGTTCATCTGCTGCTTCCTCTACCCCCGTTCAACTTCTTATGTTTTTCTCCTTAAATGGCTTATCCTTTCCTTCCCGTCCACTAAGTGTGTCACATTCCAGCCACCTGACACTTAGAATACTCCTTTTTTCTCTCCATTGTGCTGGTCATGGCCAACAAATGTTTTCTCCTTTTAGGACAAGGGCAGCTTTACTACTTACCCATTTAAGTACCAAAACTTTTATTATTTTTACCTTTTTATTTATTTTTTAAGATCTTGAAGTCTTTTTTTAAAGATTTTTATTTATTTTATTTTTCTTTAGAGCAAGGGGAAGAGAGGGAGACAGAGAGGGAGAGAAACAGCAATGTATGGTTGCCTCTCACATGGCCCTCACTGGGAACCTGGCCCGCAACCCAGGCATGTGCCCTGACTGGGAATCGAACCAGTGACCCTTTGGTTCCCAGCCCACACTCAATCCACTGAGCTATACCAGCCAGGGCTATTTTTTTACCTCTTCAGATGGGGCATCTGTTAAATGTTTTCACATTTCCCTACAGAGGTGGAGACTCTAACTGGCCACCAAAACCTACTCACTCCTTCTTCCTTAGTAACAGAAACTGGACACGTAGCTGCCCGGTTCCTTTGCAGTTATTAGGTGTGGCCATGCAACTTACCTTGGTTTCCTCCAAAGCAGAGATTTAGATATAGGCTTTCATGTGGCAGTTTGTTTCGGAGTGTGATTGCAAGGAGCAAGGGTGAAGTATAAGGAAGTGAAACAGGGCAGGAAGGATGTGTTTGTGAGTGGACCACTGGTATATATGACTGATGCTCCAGCTAGAAGGCTTTTGGTTAAGCTTCATGAATGCAACTCAGAGTTGTCTGTTTGATGGATTAAAGAGGAAGAATTTATCCTTTATCTTCTATCCCCCACTGATCTAAGCCTTAGACTGTAAGAATAACACCATAAGCCTTAAATCCCCCTCTGTTATGGGTGCACATATATAAGTGCTAACAGCTTCAACAACAGAACTAGACATATACAGCCCTGGCCCCAAGGCAAGGCACTGTCAGTTTGCACAGGCAAGAACTGGTTAAAAATCTGTGCAAAACTGGTTGCGAAAGCAGTGGCTGGACTAACAGGTGTGGCCAAGAGGATTTGAAGTGGTGCACAAGAGGGCTCAGTGCACCACTCAGGTTTGTTCTTGCCTTTTCTCAAGTCAGTCCACCACAGAGTCTCAGTCGAGAAGGTGGTCAGCTACAATCTCTGCACGAATGTGATCCAAGGGTGTTAGTCAAACAAGCTACGGTCCTCATTGCTGCAGCTGTCCCATAGCTGAAACTGGCATTTATCATCTCCTCCCAGCACCAGTACAGATTTTCCTCTCTTATCGGGCAGCACTTTGGTTGGTGTGGGTGGTTGCCTGGTGGGGAGACCTTCATCCCAATGGATCTGAGCCTTAGCTTTTTTGACCTTGCTGGGCAGTGGTTGCAGTAGTTGCCTGCGTATGGTTATTACTGGGCATGGGACCTCTGAGTTTTGGTCCAAGTCTTTCGTGCCACCATATGGCAACTGTAGCTCTTCATGGAAATCAGAATCAATTATCACCCCCAGTGAATACTCTTGGCTTATCTGTCCATTGGCATAGGATGCCAAAGAGTCCAGATAGTAAGCATAGCTTCAAGCTCACTCGACCCCTTCTGTGTTAGGTGTTTTCTCCTTCTTCCCCCGCTACAGGTGCCAGGTCTTCTAATACAATCAAGGATAAGGTTGTTGATACAGGAAGCACAAAGTCTGGAAGTGGGCCACTGGGAGTAATGGTGGGAAGGGTCGATCCTACTTCTGACTGTTGGTTCCTGGACCATGTCAAACAGCTACTGAAGAAACAACACTATCTATCACCCATTGGCCAGTGCCTGTACCTCATCTTCAAGGATGCGCCTCAGCCCCACAGGGTGGTGTCCCCAAGCTGGTGCTGTAAGTGAGACTTTACCAGGCCATTCCCATGTTCTCTTCAATTGTTTCTGGGTGCTGAAGAACCCAGTAAGATCAGTAGATCCTGTGTCCATTTCACACTCCCTTTGTCGTAAGATGGGTTCCTTGTTCTGCAGTAGTGATGTCTGGTACATCATGCTAGGAGGGAAGGAATTCTGTAAGCCTGACAATGGCAGTGCTGGTGGAAGAACTGTGGGCAGGAAAGGAAATCAGAGAAGGAGTGCTGCTTCCCTGTGCGTGGCAAAGGACAGTAAGGTAGAAATCACTGTGTTGTTCTGTGGCCTCTGGAAGCCTGGCCCAAGCTCTCTGTGTCATACATTTGCTCAATGGGCCTTGAAAAAGATGGCCCACAGAGGACTTACTGCAGAGCTTCAGGCTCACTCAACCGGGCAGGTCTGCCGCCTGTGGCTTCGCAGGCTGAATGCTGCACCACGTTAGGGAGTGTCACTGCAAAACTATGATGAGCATGGCACCGCCTGGGGTCGCGCTGTGCAGAGATCCTGCATAATCGCATCACATTTGATCACTGGACACTGTCAAATGTGTGCTGGGGAACAGTGCCGCAGTGTGATGCTAAGTAAACCCCTGCTATTTGCTTAATCAAAGAGTGTAGGCAGAGTGTGGGTGTTAAAATCTGGCCTTGCCCAGAATCTCCCAGGGGTCCAGCTACCCCCGCTCACCTCTAAAAGCCTGTAGGTTTCCTTGCATTCCTTCACCCATTTCCTCTGTCCCTGCTTGGGAGGCATGACAATTCTCTTTCTCTTCTCCTTCTGTTTTCCCTATGATGTGAATGTTGGACCTCTTGAAGTCCTCGTTTGGATTCTTTTTTCTTCTTGTTGTTCTGATTGCTTGCTTTTTGCTTCCTTATGTTCCAAATCATTGATTTGATTCCCGGCTTCATCCGCTCTACTGTTGATTCCCTGTAAATTTTTCTTTATTTCAATTAGTGTGTCCTTCATTTCTGACTGGATCTTTTTTATGCTGCTGAGGTCCTCACTAAGTTCCTTAAACATCCTCATTACCAGTGTTTTGAACTCTGCATCTGATAGATTGCTTATCCCCCTTTGGTTTAGTTCTTTTTCTGGAGTTTTGATCTGTTGTTTTATTTGGGCCATGTTTCTCTGTCTCCTCATTTTGGCAGCCTCCTTGTGTTTGTTTCTATGCATTAGGTAGAGCTGCTTTGACTCCCTGTCTTGGTAGCATGTCCTGTAGGTGTCCTGTAGGGTCCAGTAGCACAACCTCCCCTATCTCCCAAGCTGTGTACTCAAGGTGCACCCTCCAGGTGGGCTGAGTATACCCTCCTTTGTAGTTGATCCTTTATTGTTGTTGGCAGATCAATGGGAGAGATTTACTCAGGCCAGTGAACTGCAAGGATTCGCTGTGACCACTGACCACCAACCTCAACCCTCTATGGAGGATCAGCTGTCCAGGAACAGGGTAGTGGTACTCTGATGTGGTCTGTAGCTCTCCACTGGGTGCACTGGCTCTGGGGTTTCCTGAGTGGTGCAGGCCACGGTCAGCCACCACCTGTGTTCCCCTGCTTGAGCTGCAAAGCAATCTGAGATGGCTGCTGCTTGTGCTGGGTTTGAAGATTCCCAGGTGAAGCCAAGCTGTATGTCTAGGCTGGCTGCTGCTACTGCTGGGCCTGGGGCCAGTTAGCAAGATGGACAGGGGCTTGAGGCTCACTGAGGATGACAATGGCTTATTTGAGAGGATTTAGGAAGTTATGAAGTATAAGACAAAACTAGCCATTCAGAGGGAAAAACCACTGTTAACAGTTTGGGTGGGCTCGTAAGTTGGGTGGTCGGAGCCTCAGGAAATCACCAGGGCAAACAGTGTTGGCCTGTTTTATGGAGTGTCAGATATGGCACTCGCCTGCCAGCTCTGTATCGGGCCGGGGTGGGGGGAGGGGGTTGTTCAGAAAAGGACAATGGCCTCTGCCTGCCTTTTTGTGTGGGAGAAGGCTATCTCCCAGCTTTCGCCTTGATACCAGGCACTTCGCTTCTTCCTTGTATGCCACTGCTGCTCTTCAAACTGCTCCCCCGGGGCTGGAGACCGGAGAGAGTGAGTCTGAGAAGTC
This sequence comes from Micronycteris hirsuta, assembly GCA_004026765.1. Lineage (NCBI taxonomy): Eukaryota > Metazoa > Chordata > Mammalia > Chiroptera > Phyllostomidae > Micronycteris > Micronycteris hirsuta. The sequence goes on along the minus strand of PVJI01034320.1, from coordinate 2,073 downwards.
TGTGTGTGGTTTTTTAAGAGGAACTGCTTGGGAATCGAGTAGTTTCTTCCATCAAATCAATCTCCACTGGTTTTTGCAGCCAGAAATTATGGGGACTTATCTTCCTGGCACAGGAACCCTGGGATGGGGGTCGGGCATGGTGGGATCCCTCACTCCAGAGATATACCTCTTGAATTTTTAACACCCCCATAGGTGTGGGACCAGCCCGTTCCGGGTCTCCACTCCTCTTACCATTTTCGATGGATGTGGTTTCTTTAATTCCACAGTTGTTGGACTTCCATTCAACTCGATTTCTGAAGGTTCTGAGTGATGATTGTTCTATTGTTCAGTTGTAATATTGATGTGGTTGTGCAAGGAGGCGAGTTGTGTTTACCTACACCTCCGTTTTGACTGGCTGTTTTTGTACTTTTTAATTGAGGTATAATTTACAAGCAATTAAGTACACTACTCTTAAGGGTACTGCTTGACAAATTATTGGATGTGTACAAACCCATGTGATCACCCTACAGGACTCTCTCATTCCCCTCCCAGTCAACACAGAATTCCCACCATTCTGACTCCTATTATTGTAGATTGGTTTCCCTGAGTTTGAATTTCATGTGTATGGACAGTATCTTCTTGTTAGTGAGATTTAAAAAAAATCATTGTCTCTGTGAGATTCATCCATGTTATAGTAAGTAGTGAAGCCAGAAGAATGTTTAAGCAAAAAGACCAAACAAACAAAAACAAACAAACAAACAAACAAAACCAGCCACGATGCTTACAGGACTGTTTCCTGTGAAGACACATGGTTACAAGCATACCTATGTACCTACTTTCATGATGTAGATGTGAATGTATCTCCAGATCATCAGGCAACCATCACTCTACTGGCTGGGTGAAGCTCCATTGCGGGGGCCCAACTAGCTCAGGTAAAAAGGAGATAAACTTCTGAACTGAGAGATGCCACCCTGGGTAGGGCTTTGAATCATTTGAATCCCTGCTGAGCCCTCAGAGTCTGGAATTGGCAGAGCGATCATGGAAAGGACCTCACGGAGCCACTCAACAGACAGGACAGGGCTAGAGCACAGCAGGCCAGCGTCCACAGGAGGCCTAGACTTGGGGTGTACTGGAGGGCCTGTGAGGCCAGTACCCCTGGTAAGCCCTGGGGCAAGTGTTTGTGACTCAGAGGTCAACAGGTGACAGGCCCTCACTTTAGTGCCACAATTTACCAGATTGGAGGTGTGGGGGTGGGCGGGTGGGTGGGGATGGTATTAAGGAACTGGGTGGATCTTTTCCCTCTGTCCAGGGATTTGGTACCTAGAGCTGTGGTGGGCTCAGCCGGTGATGCAGGGAGCTTTGGTTTCAAGAAAGGAATTTATGGGAAGGAGACCGGCATCTTTCACAAAGCCTAAGGATAGGAGTATTTGGGCACAGCAGAGGCAGGGACCAATTGTCTTTTTCTCCTTTTGTATTCCTGCCCCCTTCCCCCACTGCCCTGGCTCTGCAAGGTCTCTTTTTTGCTTCTCTGTGCCTGCTTCTGCATGCCCTTCCCTTGAGTTTCTCTACCACATGCCCAGTGAAATTTGGCTTTTTCAGCCTCATTCTCTGAGACCTCCAGGTAAAGGGCCTGTGGACTCTGTCTCAGTTTCGAGAGGAACCAGTTGATGAACATCTGCTCCCGCACACCCATGCTTTGGTTCCTCTAGGGTCCAGGCAACAAGGATGATGGGCAACCAGGTACAGTCATGGCCTCCAGTGTTGTAGAGGAGGGGTCTTTAAGAAGAGAGCATGGTCAGGAGAAATGATGGGTGACTGTAGTGCCCAGGCAAAGAAGAACAGGAAGGTCTGGCACTGAGAAAATAGTCCTGTGGAGTCCCCATCCAGAGCCACCTGTGCATTGGCTGTGCTCTAGCGAGAATCTAGGGCTTTATCCTGGTCTGGAATGGGATGACAGTGGCTGTGGGGAAAGAACCAGTAACTGTGGTTTCTTGCTGATGGGAACTAGGTCGCAGGACAATTGGAAACCTGCCAGTTCCATTACTGGGGAAGGAGTGTTAGGCAACGAAACAGGAAAGTCCCAAGGAGCCAAAA
>PVJI01034319.1:0-10550 GCA_004026765.1 Micronycteris hirsuta | reverse complement strand
GCTCAGTGCCAGGAGGGAACTCCCGAGCCTGGGGGACTTCCCCTTGCTGAGAAAATAACAACAGGGTGAGTGACAATTTTCCCCAAGTGGGGCATTGAACAAATTACCTGCTATGGATTCACTATACCCACTATATGGGTAAGGTGAGAAGTCTAGACACAATTAAGAACTGAGAAGAGCAGGAACTACAAGTATCAGCCATATGGCATGAGTGACCATGATTTTTTGTCCTGTTGCACAGAAGACCCCAACAGACTTTGTTGCTGAGGAAACCAATAGTCAGGACAGCCACTGTGAACATCCTGCCGATTTTACTGCTGATAGCCCCACATTCACAAATTCCAAGAGCCTGAGTCCTGCCCAGCCACACTCCATGTCCCGGTGTGCTACCCCAACTTGTGCCATCACCAACGCCCTGAGCCTCAGGATATGTGCCAGAAGCCAGCCCTGGCTTCTGTGACTGGCCATGTGCATAACACCAGACCAGTCCCCTGCAGATTCTCAGGTGCCTGGAGTCAGTTCTGACTCCTGTTAGTGGACTACACTGCCATGTATGCCCACATCTAACCACTGTAGACACATACCTGCACGCTTTTAGCCTCAATTCCATTTACCAGCCCCCACAGCTGTGCATGTGCTTGTAGGTAGCTGCTATAGCTACATGAGTATACACTGAGAGCCTGAACACTCTAAGCTACTTATTGTGCTCACAGTTGGCCCCAGCCCATTCCACTAGAATTGGATCTCACCATTGGACATGTGGGCCTGCAGTTAGCCCCAAGAATTTGCATACTGCCAAATTTGGCCACCACTGCTGCCTGCCCTAGTCCATCAACACTAGACCTGTTGATTCTGTTGAAGACCCCAACAGCCCTTGCTGCCAGCATGGACCATACACAGCTCTGGCAGTCAAGGATTATAGAGTTGGTTATGTTGTGAACCCCAGCTATCTGGCCAATGTTGCCCCCAGACCTGGAGCCACCACACACCCCTATGAGGCATCTGGCACCACTAGATAAGGGTCACAGCATGCTCCAGTGTGCCCCAACCCACAAGTAAAGACCTTTCCTTACTCAAGTTACTTTACAAAATCTGCAAGAGGACTTTATAAATTCTGCAGTACGACACAAAAAATCATGGTCTGTCATGTCGCATGGCTGATACTAGTAGTTCCTGCTCTTCTTTGTTCTTAATTGTCTCTAGACTTCTCGTCTACGCCTGTATAATGGGTATAGTGAAACCACAGCAGGTCATTTGTTCAATGCTCTGAATGAGTGAGGAAAATTGTCATTCACCCTGTTGTTCTTTTCTCAGCAAGGGAAAGTCTCCTGGGCTGGGGATTTCTCTCTTGGCACCACTGCAAAACTAGAGTAATCACAAAAAATCAGGGAAATGACACCACCAAAGGAACACAAAAAACTTCTAGCAATAGATCCCCTGCACAATGGAGATCACAAATTGCCCTGGCAATGTATTCAAAGTACTTGTTCTACAAAGCTCCGAGAGCTAAAGAAAACAGATAAAAAATTTAACAAGATCATCTAGTGTCATATTCCCTGACACTTCATGACCCCTGTAGTCTTGCAATAGCATCTGTACATTGTCATTAACCAATTTTACCTCAATAAATTTAATTTTTGAAAAATTTAACAAAATCAGAAAAAATACAAAAAGTTCAACAAAGAGATATAAAGCATAAAAAGAAAAAAATAATAAATTCTGAAGATGAAGAGTACAATTACTGAACTCAAAAATTGCAACATAGAGCTGCATGATCAGATCAAATGAAATAGAAGTGAATTTAATGACAGATCACTTAAAATTATCCAGACACATCCTACACCTACATGTGGTAGATAAATGTCAGGAGAGATATCTTAGCTGTGAGGGTTCTCCTTGAGGAGCAAGTGGTCTCAGCCCCACCCCAGTACGTCCAGCCCAGTGATGCAGTATCAGGAAGAGAAGTCTTTGTAATATCTAGCTGTAAAAACCAACAGGGATTGAGGCTGAGGGCTTCTAGAGTCCCAGGCAATTCCTCTGAAAGTGCTCATACATGGGCTCACTCCCTCTGAGCTCCAGCACAGAGATAACAGCTTGAAAGCCACCAGAGACATATGGGGAGGAACTGAACTGTCCAGCATCAGGATGAAAGCTGGAAGGGGCAGCTTTCTCCCAAACAGAAGTACTAACAGAGGCCCCTGTTCCTTTGATGAGCCCTTCCCCCACAGAGCCTGCAGATGGGTGCCACATCTGAGACTCCATCTACCTGATTCACAATGTTAGCCCCTCCCTGGTGATTTCCTGATGCCCTTCCCCACCCCAATTTGGGCACACCCAAGCTGTTTCCAGAGCCTTTTCCATGTGAATGGACTGTCTTGGCTAATACTTCAGATTTTTCTAAAATCTCTCAAACAAGAAGCATTTGGACTCAGCAAGCCCTATATCTCTTGTTTAGTGGCTTCAGGCCAGGCACTAGCAATAGTCAGCCTTGGTTCACAGCTTGGCCTCTCCTGGGCACCTCCAAGCCCAGCACAAGTGGCAGCCATCTGCACATCACTTTGTAGCTCATGTCGGGTGGCCCCGGGGTAGAACACAGACAGTGGCTGACCTTGGCCTATACTTACCAAGATGTCCCAGAGCAAAAACACCCAGTGCACAGCTACACACCACATTGAAGCATCACCACCCGACCACCTCCCCAAGCAACACACTCAAGGGGCAGACTCAGCAGGCACCAGAGTCCTGCTAAAGTTCTGCTCCGTGGGGTAAGCCCCAGCACAGCTGATCCTCCACAGTGGTTCAAGGTCAGTGGTCAGTGGTTGTAGCCATTCCTTGCAAGTGATCAGCATGGGTGGGTAAATACCTTCCAACTATGTGCCAAAAGCAATCAGTACTCAACTACAATAGGAGGGTGTATACAGCCCAAAAAGGGGGTGCATCTGAAATGCCCGATCGGGTGAACAGAGAAGCAGTGCCTACAGAACACCTACTGCATTAGACCACTCTACCAAGCCCAGGAGACATAGCATCCCTATCTAATACATAGAAACAAACACAGGGAGGCTGCCAAAATGAAGAGCCAAAGAAACATCCCAAATAAAAGAACAGAACAAAACTTCAGAAAAAGAACTAAACAATATGGAGATAAGCAATCTACTAGATGCCAAGTTCAAAACACCAGTTATAAGGATGCTCAATGAACTTAGCAAGAAATTCAATAGCATAAAAAAAGATCAGTCTTGCCCTGGCTGGTGTAGCTCAGTGGATTGAGCGCGGGCTGGGAACCAAGCAGTCTCGGTTTGATTCCCAGTCAGGGCACATGCCTGGGTTGCGGGCCAGGTCCCCGTGAGGGCCATGTGAGAGGCAACCATACATTGCTGTTTCTCTCCCTCTCTTTCTCCCTCACTTCCCCTCTCTCTAAAAATAAATAAAAATAAAATCTTTAAAAAAAAAAAAGATCAGTCAGAAATGAAGGAGGACTTCTGGCAAGATGGAGGCGTAGGTAGACACACTGTGCCTCCTCACACAACCAAAAGAGGAAAAACAGCAATTTAAATAAACAAAAACAGCCAGATCTGACAGAAAATCAAACTTAGTGGAAGTCCAACAAGCAAGGAGTTAAAGAAGACACATTCATCCAGACTGGTAAGCAGGGCAGAGCCGGGCGGAGAGCACGCAGCGAGCCAGGCGGTGAACGCACGGCAAGACGGCGGTTTCTGGAGTGGTACTGGCAGCACTGCAGCTGCCGGGAGATACCCGCAGTGGGCGTGCCTGACGAAAATGCGGCCAGCACCTAGCCCACCCGGACCCAGAGGGGCTGAGATTGGTGGACAGGGCGGGTCCTCATTCACATGCAGATAAACCAGGAGAAAAAGCGGGGAGCAGAGCAGACAGAGCAGCAACCCACCAACTCGGGGAAATAAAACCTCAAACCACCGATTGAAAACACCTGTGGGGGCTGAGGCCGCAGTGGGAGGAACTCCCGGCCTCACAGGAGAGTTTGTTGGGGAGACTCACAGGGACTTGGAACTGTGCAGGCCTACCCACCCACCCCGGAGCCAGCACAGAAGGGCCCAACTTGCTTGTGGGTAGCTGGTGAAGGGCGGAAAGCAGAGCAAGTGCCATTGTTCTCTCAAGACCCAACCTGACAGGCTGCATCACAACACAGTGATGTGGGTTACCCCACCCTGGTGAACACCTAAGGCTCCGCCCCTTAAAGTAACAGGCACACTGAGAAAAAAATGGCCCAAATGAAAGAACAGATCAAAGTTCCAGAAAAAATACAACTAAGCGACGAAGAGATAGCCAACCTATCAGATGCACAGTTCAAAACACTGGTAATCAGGATGCTCACAGGAATGGAAGAAAATGGTCGCAATTTCTTGAAAAAGTGAAGGATAATACAAAGGAAATGAGGGGAAATCTGCAGGGAACCAATAGGATGAGAAGGAAACTGGGACTCAAATCAACGGAGTGGACCAGCAGAAAGACAAAAACATCCAACTAGAAAAGAATGAAGAAACATCCAACTAGAAAAGAATGAAAAAACTGAGGAGAGGCTTAGGAACCTCCAGGACATCTTTAAATTTCCCAACATCCAAGTCATAGGGGTGCCAGAAGAAGAGGGAGACCAAGGGATTGAAAACTTATTTGAACAAATAATGAAGGAGAATAGCTGGTGAAGGAAATAGACTTCCAGGAAGTCCAGGAAGCTCAGAGAGTCCCAAAGAAGTTGGACCCAGAGAGGAACACACCAAGATACGTCATAATTACATTACCCAACATTAAAAATAAGGAGAGAATCTTAGAAGCAGCAAGAGAAAAGGAGACAGTTACCTACAAAGGAATTCCCATAAGACTGTCAGCTGATTTCTCAAAAGAGACCTTGCAGGCAAGAAGGGGCTGGAGAGAAGTATTCCAAGTCATGAAAGGCAAGGACCTACATCCAAGAATACTCTAGCCAGCTAAACTTTCATTTAGAATGGTAGGGCACATAAAGTGCTTCTCAGATAAGGTCAAGTTCAAGGAGTTCATCATCACTCAGCTTTTATTGTATGAAATGTTAAAGGGATTTATATAAGGTAGGGGGGATATCAACAGGGGAGTTGTAGGGGGAGAGAAGGGGAAAGGCACAGAGAATAAGTAGCATAAATGGTAGGTAGAAAACAGACAGGGGGAGGTTAAAAATAGTATAGGAAATGTAGAAGCCAAAGAACTTATGTGTATGACCTATGGACAAAAACTAAAGGGGGAATGGGGGTGGTATGGGGGCAGAGGGGAAGAAAGGGGGAAAATGGGGCAACTGTAATAGCATAATCAATAAAATATATTTTTTAAAAAAGGTAAGCATATAAGCATTGGATCAGTAAAAAAAAAAAAAAGAAAGAAAAGAAAAGAAAGAAATGAAGGATAACAATCCAAGATGGAGAAGGAGTAAGTGGAAGCTACACTAACCTCCTCCCAGAACCATTCTGGAATTACAACTAAATTGTACAGAAATCATCTGGAATAACCAACTGAGAACTAGCTAGAGAGAAGCCTTATAATGAAGATCAGAAAGAAGAAACCACTTTACCACACGACTGGTAGGGAATGTGGACATGATGGAAGAGGACTGGCTAGGCTGCCACAGGTGGCAGCTGAAGTTCTGGAGGGATATTTCAGTGGCTGGGGGTTCCCCCTGAGAAGTGTGAGGTGTAAACCCTAAGCTGGGCTCCCCAGCCTACAGCAACAGAACTGGAAAGGAATCCAGATCACATTCAGTTGTGAAAAGCAGCAGGGTTTCTGTCTGCCAAGAAGAGACAGCTGGAGAAGAAGAGAGCCTCTTAAAGTGCCAACACACAAAATTTCATTTGCAGACACTTACCCTGGGCTCTGGAAGAAGGAGGGAAGAGTGGACTAGAGACCCTTGAGGAGAGTCTGGGGCTAGTGGCTCTGGGGAGAGAACACAAGGAACAGCTGCCAGGACCCCTGTGCTGAGTTGTTCCCCATATCACAGAAGCCATCCTTCTCAGGCAGAGCACTCCTCTCCAAGTGGCATCACCTCAGGGGAAGCAATAGCCTGGCTCACAGGAATTACTCTGCCCCACCCTGTGATGCTTAAACCCAGCTGCAGATTACAGCTCAATTATATCAATAACTAATACGTTTAACAGCTGATTAGTTTAGTAGCTAAGGCAGAAAATCCAAAGCAGCAGCCAAAATGGAAAGACAAAAAAACAGACCCCAAATGAAAGAACAAGAGAATCCTACAGAAGAAGAACTAGATGAAATGGAAGCAAGCAATTTATCAAATAGAGAGCTTAGAGTAATGATTATAAGGATACTGAACAGCATGATAAAAAACATAGAAATCATAAAAAAGAACCAGTCAAAAATAAAGAAGGTATATCTGAAATAAATAATACACTAGAAGAGGAGAAGGGTTTTCGGGAACAACTATAAAGGACACACGGACAAAACCAAGGTGGGGTGGGATCAGGGGAAGGAGATGGGGATGGCTTGGGATGAGGGGAGTGATGGGGGGAAATGCAGACAATTGCACTTGAACTATAAAATTAAAAATAAAATAAAAAGATGGAGAAGAGAATCCTTGATTACCATTTTTTCTGTGTATAATGTGCACCCATGTTTTTGGCTCAATCTTTCAGGAAAAAAATCTTATATTTTAATTTTTTAACTCAATTTTGATTTATATTTAGATACTTCTTTTTCTGTATTATAAATGAATCTTAGCATTTATTTTTGAACATATTATGGTACAAGAAATTTTATGTAAGAAATAATTACAAAGCACAAGAACAGATACAGTGTACAAGAAATTTTATGTACCGGTACCACCCATGTATAATGTGCATCCTTATTTTTCCCTCAAAAATTTGGGCAAAAATGTATACACTATACATAGAAAAGTATGGTATATTATTTTCTTATGATAAAAATCACTACTCTAGATAAAGTGCAATGGTTTTCAACTTTGGTTCTCAACTGGAGTATCTAAGGAGTGACAGATTCTGCTTCATTGGGTGTGAAATAGAACCTAGAACTTTTTCAAATAATTACGAAGGAATCCAAGAGGATTATAATCACCTCAATGATTAAGAACAATGGAAGTATGGAAAACTCACTAGATTTAAAGTCAGGAGGATTGATCATATGGTATTTATCTTTCACTGCCTAGCTTATTTCACTTAGCATAATGCTCTCCAGTTCCACCCATGCTGTTGTGTACTTGAACAATGATTAAAAGAAGCAAAATAAATAAATTGCATTCCAGAAAGATTATGAGACATTACCTTCCCATTTCCAACTTATGAGGTTGTCTACTATAGCACACTGATGACAAAATTGAGGATTTTTATTTAAAAATAAATAATTGTATACTTAATATTAAAAAAATAAAGCCAAGAGGCTTGAAAAAAATACACTGGAAGGAATAAACAGTAGGTAAGATGAAGCAGAGGATCATCTGAGGAGCACTGTTTTGAAAGGCAAGGTAGAAAAAACACCCAAGCAGAGCAGCAAAATAAAAAAAAAGAATAAAAAAAAATGATTCCTTGACAGGTGTGTCTCAGTGGATTGATTGATTGCTGGCCTGTGAACAAAAGGGTTGCTGGTTTGATTCCCAGTCTAGGGCACGTGCCTGGGTTGCAGGTCAAGTCCCCAGGAAGGGCTGCAGAAGAGGAAACCACACATTGATGTTTCTCTCCCTCTTTATCCCTCCCTTCCACTCTCTAAAATAAATAAATAAATAAAATTTTAAAATAATAAAAAAATAAAAGCAGTTAGTTACCTAAAAGGGAGATCCCATAAGACTGTCAGTGATTTCTCAACAGGAATGTTGCAGGCCAAAAGGGATTGGCACAAAATACTCAAAGTGATGAAAAACAAGGACCTACAAACAAAATTACTTTACTCAGCAAAGCTATCATTTCAAATCCAAGGACAGATAAAGGCCTCCCAGACCAAAAAACAAACACAAAAAAGCTAAAGGAGTTCATCACCACCCAACCAGTATTACAGGAAATGTTAAAGGGACTTAGAAGAAGAAAGAGGAGTAGGAAGAGGAGGAGAGGAAGGAGAGATGAAGAAGAAAAAGGAGGAGGAGGAGGAGAAAGGGGAAGAAGATGAAGGGGAATGGGAAGAGGAAAGGAAAAGGGAAGAAAGAATAAGAAGGAAGAAGAGAAGGAGAAGGAGGAGGAGGAGAAGAAGAACAACAACAACAAAACAACAATATAAATAATAAAATGTCAATAACTACATATCTATCAATAGTTTCTTTAAATGTGAATGGTTAAATGATCCAATAAAAAATATGGTGTCTGAATAGATAACAAAAGACCTTTACATATATGTCTACAAGAGCTTCATATGCAATTGAAAGACACACAGACTGAAAGTAAAGAAATATTAAAGATATTTTATAAAAATGGAAACAAAAATAGCTGGGGTAGTAATACTTTTACCAGACAATATAATTTTTTTTTAAAAAGGGCTATAACAAGAGACAAAGAAGAACCCAGTAATTTCACTTCTGGGTATTTATCTGAAGAAATTCAAAACACTACTTCGAAAAGATATATGCATCCATAAAGTCAACGCAGCATTATTTACAATGGCCAAGATACAGAAGCAATCTCAGTGACCATTGATACAAGAATGGATAAAGAAGAAGTGGTGCATATGTACAATGGAATATGATTCAGCCATAAAAAAGAAAGAAATCTTGCCATCTGCAACAACATGAATGGATCTAGACGGTGTTGTGGTTAGTGAAATAGGTCAGACAGAGGAAGACAAACACCATATGATTTCGCTTACATATGAAACCTGGAAGGGTAAAATAAACAAACAAACAAAATATAACCAACCTCATAGATACAGAGAACATTTTGATTTGTTAATGAATCAAGAATATAAAAATATGTAAATAATAACATCAAAAACATAAAATAAAGGACAGTAAAAGCATTTAGTTTTAAATAAGAACAAAATTATCTTAAAATAGATGGTTATATCTAGAAAATATTTTATATAAGCCTCCTGGTAACCACAAGGCTTGGTAGATACAGAAGGAAGAGAGAGGAATCAAAGCATACTACTACAGAAAATCATCAAATCCCCCCAAAAAATACAGGAAGAGGAGAAGAAGAAGGAACAAAGAACCTGTGACACACCTGGATTAACAAAATGGTAATAGTAAGTCCTTACCTATCAATAATTCCTTTCTATATAAGTGGATAGATGATTAAATAAAGAAAATGCTATATTTATAATGGATTTTTTAAAATTACTTTATTGTTGTTCAATTACAGTTGTCTGCATTTTCTCCGCACCACTCCCCCACACTCCATCCGAACCCACCTCCCTCCCTTGCTTCCACCCTCCCCCTTGGTTCTGTCCATGTGTCCTTTATAGTGGCTCCTGAAAACCCTTCTCCCCACTGTCCCCTCCCCACTCCCCTCTGGCTATTGTTAGATTGTTCTTAATTTCAATGTCTCTGGTTATATTTGCTTGTTTTGTCTTTTGTTCATTATGTTCCAATTAAAGGTGAGATCATACAGTATTTTTATTCAGCCTTTAAAAAGGAGAAAATCTTGCCATCTCTGACAACATGGATGAATCTGGAGGACAACATGCTAAGTAAATTAAGTCAGACACAGAAAAACATATTATCACATGATCTCACTAATATGTGAATCTAAAAGAAAACAACTAAACTCATAGTAAGAGAGAACAGAATGTTGTTTATCGGAGCCTAGGAGGGAAGATAATGATAATGATCAAAGGTCACAAGGTTTTAGTTATAAAATGTAGAAGTTCTGAAAATGTAATGTAGAGCATGATGACTATAATACAGTTAATAATACTGTATTTTATACTTGAAATTTGCTAACAGTAAGTCTTAAGTGTTCTTATCACACACCAAAAAAAAAAAAGAAGTAACTATGAGAGGTGATGAATATGCAAATTCTTTTGTTGGAATCATTTTACAATGTATGAATATTTCAAACTACTACATTATATACTGAAATGCATATATTTTATTTTCCCAAAATAAATATATAAAATTTTTAAAATGGTGAATAACAGTATGCTTCCCCCTAAGATCAGGAAAAAGGTAATAATCTCCACTCACACCACTTCTATATAACATCAAACTGGAAGTTCTAGCTAGTAAGAACACCAAAAAACACAAAGAAGAAAAAAGAAGAAATAAAAGGCATACAGATTGGAAAGAAAAAATATAGAAGTGTCCCTATTTTCAGATGACATAATTGTCAATTTACAAAATCATAAGGAATACAAAAAGAAAATCTCTAGATTTAGTGAGTTCAAAAAGATTTTAGGATACAAGAGCAACACAAAAATCACATTTTTATACAATAACAGTGAATATGTGCAAACACAATGCCATTTACAATCACTCCAAAGAAAATAAAATATTTTTGGTGAAAATTTAACAAAGCATGTATAGGATTTCTGTGCTGAGAACAGAATATTGGTGAAAGGAATCAAAGAAAAGCTAAATAAATGGAGAGACATATTGT
>PVJI01034318.1:0-10546 GCA_004026765.1 Micronycteris hirsuta | reverse complement strand
AGGCAGTAACCAGAGGGGAAGGGGAAGGGGAGAAGGGGGACAAGGGTATTCAGGAACTGCAATGAAGGACACATGGACAAAACCAAGGGGGAGGGGGGAAGCAAGGGAGGGAGGTGGGTTTGACTGGGGTGGGGTGGGGGGAGGGTAAATGCGGACAACTGTAATTGAACAACAATAAAATAATTAAAAAAAAATTTAATTCTTTACAAACTTACTTTTAAGATTTTTTAAAAAAATATTTCATTTATTTATTTTTAGATAGAGGAGAAGGGAGGGAGAAAGAGAGGGAGAGAAACATCAGTGTGTGGTTGCCTCTAGCACATCCCCCACTGGGGACCTGGTCTGCAACCCAGACAGGTGCTCTGGCTGGGAATCGAACCGGTGACCCTTTGGTTTGCAGGCCGGCATTTAATCCACCGAGCCACACCAGCTAGGGCAATGATATATTTTATTATTGCAGATATACTGATTTATGTTTGTCTTTTGCCAGTTCACCTAAGTAACATTTTATCTCTACAACTGGGCTATATGGCCAGGGCACCTATCTTTTTGCTATTTTTCTATTACAGAATTCCAGGAAAAATTATGGAGTGGCAAGAGTTTGCCTTGTAAAACCACTGACCAACTCTGTTTACCTGTTTTTCTGTTCTTAGTACACCTCCTACAAGTCTCTAGCATTCTTCCGTTACCTCTCTCCTGCTAAAGGACCCCATCCTACAACTCCACACACAGTGCTCTAAGAGTGGACTTTTCTCTCTGTCCTCCCAAACACCAAAATATAATTGTCCCTGCATCTCCTAGTCTCCCACACGACGAAATATGGCTGTTTCATTCTCACACATCTTCAGTGCGCAAAGCTAAGCTGATAATTTCATGTCTGAGTACTTAGAGGTGAAATGGATTATTCGTTAATCTTTTGGGGTATTTATAGTTTTAACATGGGGTGTTCTGAACTTGGGAGTGCCTTATTGATGGTCATTTTCAAACTTCTGAAAAGGAGGAGAAAGAGATAGCTAGAAAACAGGATTCTCCTTCCCCTTTATACGTTCTTATTAACCAAAAGCTCTGCATATTCCCGTAAAATTCCATTTTCTGAACAACTGTTTCTGAGGTCTGTGGACACACAGGTATTTTTATTAACAGTAAGATTTCTGGCCCTGGCCCAGTGGGTCAGTTGGTTGGAGCATCGTTCTATATATCAAAAAGGTTGCAGGTTTGATCCCTGGTGAGGTCGCATATGGAAGGCAACTGACTGATGTTTCTTTCTCACATCAATGTTTCTTTCCCTCTCCCCGCCACCCTCCACCCGTCTCCCCGCTTCTCTCTCTAAAATCAATAAATACATATCCTCGGGTGAGGATTAAAAAAATAATAAAGTAAACCCTGGCTGGTGTGGCTCCATGGACTGAGTGCTGGCTGGCAAACTGAAAGGTTGCTGCCTGGGTTGCAGGGCAGGTCCCCAGTAGGGGGCATTTGAGAGGCAACCAATCGATCTATCTCTCACACAGTGATGTTTTTCTCCCTCTCCTTCTCCCTTTCTTTCCCTCTCTCTAAAAGTAGATAAATAAAATCTTAAAAAAAAAAGTAAGATTTCTGGCCAGGGATATGTTTTTCCCTCCCTACTTCAAAGGGCCAGTATAGGGTACTATGCTCATTGCGCACCCATAGTCTTTGAACTAATGGATGGACCGTCACGTAAGAGTTCCTGCCCATCTGTATGGGACCAAAACTTTCTCTTGGCTTCCTCAAGTTAATTCAGGTTTTGTCAAGATCTGACTATCTAGAGATTATTCTACCCCCACAGGCACAAACTAAGACTTCTTGTTTGCTGCTAGAGCTTGACACCTCATTCCCACCTGGGCTTGGCTGGGACTAGGAGGCCTTTCAGAGAGGTGATCTAAGCACTCCTTTAACGACGGGCTCTAGCTATGGACAGGATCTGTCTGCAGCTGCTAATGACGACCGGTTCCACAGAGAAGAAAGGCTCACAGATGAACCCGCCATTCACATACCATCCCAGGACAGACCGGAAGAAAGGTTCAGGGAGCAACTGGCCACTCAGAATGCTGCCGTGAGCACGTTCTGCCAGTAAGGGCTCCTGCTCTATCTCTAGGAATTGCTGATCCTTCTTACTTCACTGAGGTCTGCTCCTTTCCCTCACTTTTTCTCTTCAATGAGAGGTTTAGGCCCCACCCTACTCCACCTCCTTTCTCCCCACAAAGACTTTTAGATACACTAAGCCGCCCACTTCTCATTCCCTATTTTTACCTTGAAAAATAGCAGTGATGCTTCTAAGACTTGCTGATCACTGGCCATTGTTCCATGTACAGCTGCTGTATGCAGCCTGGACTTTGAAAGTTCCAGCCTTGGGAAAATCTGTTTTGGGAGGAATTCGAGTCCAGCCCTGGTTGCTCCTCAGTGACATTCAGAGGCATCTCACAACATTTTCTAGTACTTAGCCTATAAATAGACTTCACAACACAGCACTACATTTGCTCTCCACACATCCATCTCTAGGTGTCAGTGTTAGGGGATTGCGCATCACTCTTGGATTTCTTAAAAGGAAGCGTGGCCCCATGTAGCAAAGCTATGACCTACTTATGCTCCACTGCTTCATAATCTTTTCTGTGGGAGGCAGATCCCAAACTCACAACTATCCCATGACCCTTGCAAACTGAGCTCCTAGACATTTTTTCCCTCAAACGCTTACATTTTAATTCAAGTGTTTCTGCTGTAACCATGCAACCTTCTGTGGTAAATATGACTGACGGCTGTTTTAAGCAAAGCAAAGCAAAGTTTGGCTGAATGAAGACACACAAATAAATAGTGGCAGTGCCACTAAATGAGCTCCTGGACTTTTAACAGTCACTCTGGATAAAGCTGATGTCAGAACTGGGATTTATGAAGGAAGAACCTCTTTTCCTGGCTACAGGGTTAATACCTGCCCTTCTTCCATTTCAGTCTGAGGAAAGTCTTTGTGGATTTAACTCTTCTACTCCCACAATTATATTTACATATAATGCTGTTTCATATCTTTTCCCTGGTTAATATGACTTAACATTTGTAAATTAAACCAGAAACATAACATATATTAGGTAACATACTCACCTCTATCCCCATTGTTTCCTTTGGTGTCTTCAATTGAATCTAAACAATCAATAAGGACTTCTCCAGGTCTTGTTTTCATTTGTCTAAAATAAATGTGAAGGCTTTAATTTAAAAACTACAATATAGCCACTTACGGAGAGAAAAGACATATGTCTATAAAACAGCCAACAGTATAAATGATATAGTGCCAAATGCTCGTGCATTTGAAAATAAGGTTTTCAAGAACTTCAAGAACATTTGGAAATCAGTGGGCCTGGAGTGGCCAGGTCATGTAGAAAAGCCGGAACTAGAAGACTAGAAGGAGGGGTAGGATTTGGTGGGGAGGGAGTAGGGGAGGGGGGGGCTGGGGGGGCGGCGAGGACAAGGGATATGCATGATGGAAGACCAAAAATAAGAATAAGGACGACAAGGGAATGTGCGAACAGTGGCCTGGCTGGAGAAGATCCACACCGAGGGTTAGTGAGAAATACAGTTGGATAATAAGGAAGAACTAGACTATGGAGAACCATAAATGCTAGTCAGATAGGGATGGGCCTTATCCTGTGGACTGTGGAGTACCCCCAGATGTTTCTGAGTAGAGGAAAGGGGGTCAGGCAGTTATGGAGGGGACAGATTAAAGCAAAGCATTCTCAAGAAACAAAGGGAAATAAAGAATGAAGAATAGTTTGCTGACTGATAGAATGCATTCCAGTATGTCAAGGAAAACAATAACAAAGAAAACCTAGCAGATTATGTAGTAGAGCCTTCTAACACATTCTCTATGGAGCCAATTCAATTACTTATTGAAAATATGGATATGGTATTTTCATATATGGATATCACTTCCTTGCTTAAGTCTTCCATGTCATCCCGCTGCCTAGAAAATGAAGTCCAAAATCCCCCGCTGAACATGTTACAATCTGGCTAATCTATTTTTCTATCTGTACCTCTATCCTCTACCTGCCAGACTTTACCTTCTAGCCAAAGGAGTATATTGTCTGAGAGTCTGCTTTCCTTTTTTTTCTGGAATACTTTCCCTCCTGTCTTCCCCGACAAGGCTCTGCCCATTCTTCCTGGCTCAACTCAAATATCATTTCTTCTTCGAGGCCTTCCCTAGGCAGAATCAACTATTCTGTTTATACAGTCCCCTAGCTTTTTGTTCATTTTTTTCAAAATAGTATTTATCGAATTTTAAATTACAGTTGTCAATGTGTATGTATCTCCTGTACTACAATAGGGTTAGTGGAGGGAGGAAAATAATTTCCTATTATTTTTGTATCTCTAGCTATTAGCACAGTAACCAGCACATAGTAAGCATTTGATAAATGTCTAATAACTAAACATGTTCATGAAATAGATTTTTATTGGATCAAGAACCCCAAGAATAACAGAAAAAGTCATAGAATGTGTGCAATATGCAACTATGGTTTCTAATTTTATAAATCCCCTTCCCGTATAACTTCTTAACGGTTTTAAGATCATGCTAGTATTACATATATAGTCACAAACATGCCTTGAAAATTACTATTTCATTTTTCCATCTAATTAGGCTATGTTCATGATAAGGAATCACAAGTAGCTAATAAGCTCCATGCCATTAACCCAAGACCCTTAGCTTTACTGTTTTCCAACATTTAATACAATTTATTCTCTCTTTAAAGCATGAGATTTTCCAAAAACTTCTGTTTGAGAGGTTCCCAAAGGGGGATTCTTCTCCCTGTTGGTGATTTAGACAAATAATTAGACGCAGGCTTGCCACGGAAATAAAGTTTGTGTGGTTAGGAATTTCGGAGAAGGCTTACTCCCACGTCCCTCATTTTACAGACGAGAAGACTCAAGCATTGAATGGCGAAGTAACTACCTAAGGGCTCACAGTGTGTGTTATTACTTCAGGCTTAGTTTCAGAACCTTGGTTTCCTGAGTCTCTGCCCTACGTTCCTTTCACCCACAACACTGACACCCCAAGCTCGCTTGGGTGTGCCGAACGCCCAAGTCCTGCGTGGGGTTTGCGCTCAGCTTCCTGATAGGTGACCGGGCCAGGGATCGCGCGGGATCGAGACTGTGCAGTCTAGACGCTTTGCAGCGCTAACCCTCGCTTCTACAGGGCCTCAGGGTCTGGCC
Source organism: Micronycteris hirsuta (assembly GCA_004026765.1). Lineage (NCBI taxonomy): Eukaryota > Metazoa > Chordata > Mammalia > Chiroptera > Phyllostomidae > Micronycteris > Micronycteris hirsuta. The sequence continues at coordinate 5,338 of PVJI01034318.1, read as the reverse complement.
ACTCTAGGGTTTCCCGAGGTGCCCACCACAGGCGTAAACCTGCTCCCACCCTCGCGAGGGCCGAGAGCTCTGGGGAAGTAGGCTCCGCCCGCGGGTCCTGAAAGTACCCCGCGGCGCCCTCTACAGGCTCCAGTTCCCTGGGGAATATCGGGGACTCACTGCGATGACACGTCGAAGCGAATATCCCGGTCCTCCCACAGCGCATCCAGCACCGACATGGTGACCGAGGCTAGCTGCTGGGCCTCTCCGCAGAGGCGGAGGCCTATCGGCGTCTCCGGCTCCAAGGCAACGGGCCGCCTCTGTCTCTGCGTCTACGGCGGGCGCCGAGAGCCAAGCTTCCTTAAGGTAGGGCGCGCGCTTTCCCGGCCTCATCCCGTCAGTAAGCGGATTTGAGGCTCCAGGCAGGGTTCAGCTGCTCAGAGTAGCTAAACTGGCCCCGGCCCAGGAGCTTGTGCTTGAGAGCTGAATGACGGTCCTGGCCTCCAAACACACGTGCTTAAGCCATTCCACCTATTTTCCCCATTTCTCTATAGCAGGGGTGTCGAACTCATTTTTATTGGGGGCCACATCAGCCTCGCGGTTGCCTTCAAAGGGCCGAAATAATTTTAGGTCTGTATAAATGTAACTGCTCCTTAACTGTTAAGGAGTTGAAATTACATTCAGCCCTTTGAAGGAAACCAGGAGGCTGATGTAGCCCTCAGCGAAAATGAGTTTGACACCCCCGCTCTATACTGTCAAGATATTTAGACTTAAAACTCAAGCTACTCTCGCTCCTGCCTACCCTCCAGGCAGGCAGTGCTCAGAGCCTGCAGAGGGCCCTCCTTTTCTGTCTGGAACTTTGTTTCCTCAGATCTCAGCATGGCCCGTTCTTGGTTGTTTAAGTCTCAGCTCAAAGGCCCACGGGGGCGTCGCTGACCTTCTGTCACTCTGCTGTGAGCATCCTGAGGACCGCGCCTGGTCTATCCAGGTACTTGGAACACTGCCTGGTGGAGGCACTCAACACTTTTTGAATGAATCAAAGTGCTTTCCTTCCCTCAACTCAGGACAATTTTTTTTTTCGTTTAAACATTTTATTGTGCATTCTCCTTTTACAGGAATTCCAGAGTGGAACATGATCCTATTTTCCCACCCTAGGCTTCTACCCCTATCTTGCTATCTTGCTACCTGTGACTCATTAAGGGTCAAACCCAACATTGGCCCAGGTGGATGCCAGAATTGTTATATGCCAGTGGCTCGTTTTTATCTTCCATTTCCCCTTTTTGAACGGGAATGTCTCTGTTTTCCTATGCCTATCCCCACCACTGTATGGTGTGAGTGTTGGGAAAAGACAACTGATTTCTTCAGTTTCACAGGTCTGCCAAGAGAAATTGTGCTTCAAGGAACTGTACTTTCCCAACTACAGGCACAACTCAGAGACATTGCAGGCTCTTTTCCAGACCATGCAATAAAGTGAGTATCACAATAAAGTGAGCCGTGGTCTTTTTGCTGGTGGAGGGCCTTGCCTTCAATTTGTAAAAACCAGACCACTTGTGAAGTGCAATAAGGCAACGTGAGATAAAATGAAGTATGCCTGTATACCCAGAAGCTCATTTGCACTTGATATAGATGGTTTAGATGATGAGATCTTGGATTTTGACTTGATGGTGTAATGGGATGAGAGGGGAAACTTGGGAGGAAGTGAATTTTTTTTCCTTTAGGAGGGCATGAATTGTTGAGGGTCAGAGGGTAGACTATGGTTGGCAGAATTCTAAATGGCTCCTAAGGCACTGGCTGGTGTGGCTCAGTGGATTGAGTGCCAGCCTGTGAACCAAAAGGTCGACTCCTGGTCAGGGCGCATGCCTGGGTCTCGGGCCAGGTCTCCCATTGGGAGCCATGTGAGGAGCAACTGATTGAATTTTTTTCTCCCTCTCTTTCTCACTCCATTCACCCCTCTCTAACAATAAATAAATAAAAAAAAAAGAACCAAAGCACTTTCATTAAAAAAAAAAAAAAGAAAGATGTTGAAGCAATTTAATCTTGTTTTTTATATTCATTTGGCTTTTAAAATGTGTTCATATGGTAACTTCATGTAGATCTAGGTCTCGTCTTCTCGTCTTGTCTTTGCTGTCACCATTTTCAGATCTGTTAGGTCGGAGTCACTCAAGAAACCAGATGGACGCAGCGAGCTAAGGAGCAGGGTTTATTAGCGGGAATAAGAGGGAAAGTGGAGCCAACCAAGGGAGGTTAAGACTTGCTCGGTTGTTCCTAGGTCAGGATTTTTAAGCGCAAAAACCCACGAAGGGTAACTGGTTGGGGTGTCAGAGTCTGATTGGCTAGAGCTGGTTGCTGGGTACTATTTCTACTGATCATTGTTCTTGATACATCTTGTCAGGCCCAAGTTAAAGCTGCATCTTGTTATGCCAGATATGTCGACCCCAGACCCTAATCTTAGCCGGGCATCTGTTTGTCCTGGGTAGGGTCTGCAGGCAGCTTCCCATGGTAGTTTCCTGCCTAGTGATTTTCCATTCCTCCCAGGCCTGCCTAGGTCTGTCATTAACCACATCAAATTTCACTTCCAGTGTTATTACTTTTCACTTCTTGCCGCTTTCTCCTTTGTTGATCAATTCCCTCATTTGATTATCCATTTTTGTAAAATGTTGCATAGGTTTATCACATATAAATTTTTGAATTCTTGCTCAGATACATCAGACAAATGTTTTCTAAGAAAAACACCCTTTAATTTTATTCCTCCCTGCATATTTCGAGTCATCTTCCAGGTCCCAGGTGTCTTTTTCCAACATCTCCAAGAATGTAATTCCTTGAGCTGAGTCTTTTTGGCTGGAATCTGGACAAAATAAACAAAATGGGGAGAAAGAAACAATCTTGCGATCATTCTTGCAAGCTTGTTTCCTTCTTAATTCCTGCATTGTGTCAAAGGGGCTTGCAGAAAAGGGTTCATTGAAGTACAAGTCGACATATTCTCATATTAGACTCATTCAAGCTCCTCTGGGGTCACATACCTACGGCCAACCTTACCAACAGCTCCTACACTGTCTCACACCGGGGAACTCGGTCCTGCCTCTCTGCTTTGCATGCTCAGGCTTGGCCTCACAAGAACCACGATGGCACTGGACTCAACCAGAGCAGATGCAAACAGCAGGAAAATCTCAGGTTAATTTTTGTAAGTGGTGTGAGGAAAGGTAGAGGTTCACTTTTGTCCCTCATGAGGTTCCTTTGCTTTCTATATGAATATTCAGTTATTCTATCACTGTTTGTTGCATTACTCTTGCCTGTTCACACCTTTCAAGAAAACCTATTTATATTTATCCCTAAATCCAAAGTTAAGGGCTTGAAGGGATGGGGGTGTATAATGACATTAGAGCTCAGTGATAGACAGCAAAGAAGCACGATAAAGTCAAAACAAGAATAAAAACTAGTTGTTATCCTTATGTCATGGAGTCATGTTTTCTCCTTACTTCACCCATCTCCATTTAAAAATGATCACCTTTTCAGTTAATGTTGAGAGTTCATATGGAAATCCAAACAGTCGGCTTTTACCTTTCATTGTGTCCACAGTATGTTGGATGCCCTACTGGTTGCTATTCTTATCTGACAAGAAGACATAGCTTACTGAGAAGACATTCAGGAAGCCAAATATGTTTTACAACCTTAAGGCTTCAGTGCGTATATTTTACTCTTTGTTCCATTAGGTGACAATCAATGTCATCAATGTCGATTGAAATACATTTCTTTCTCAAAACAAAATTATTGCTCTTTGAAACAACTTTCCAAGTCCAACTACAGAAAATTGATACTAAACAAACAGCCTTTAAGGGCAGAAGTAACTATATTTGTACTATTCCAACTGTTTGATGTATTCCTTAACTTCTTTTTTTGAGTTTTTATGAGTTTATTTGAGCCAAAATGATGACACATGCTGAGGAGTAAGATCTCAAATGCTCCTTTTCCTTAACTTCTCTGTTGAGATGATCATGAAAACCTTGCCACCAGTTTCTCAGTAGTGTTTGTCGTCAACTGTTTTAAAATATAAAAGAACAACCAGAAGGGTTTAATGTTATTTTAAAATTTTTATTTAAAAATACTTAAACTGTGTACTGAAATGTTGAATTTATAGGATGCTTTGTTCTCTGGTTGAACAAAGATTTTCCTACTATAAAGAAGTTGTGGAATCTACTTAAAGATTTCAAACTTGCGTAAAGTAAGATGAAGCATTATGGTTTATGTAGAAGATGTTCTATGGGATGTATTCCTATACATCATAGAGGATGCATTAAGAAATGATATTTTATTATATCACCGAAAAGGATATCCAGTTACTTAGGTAATTGCATGAAACACAAAAATTCTCAATTTATGACTAAGCTCATCAGCAATTAATACACACTGTTAACCCTGACTGGTCTAGCTCAGTTGGTTGGGCATTGTCCCGCAAACCAAAAGGCCGCCGGTTAATTCCCAGTCAGGGCATGTGCCTAGGCTGTGGGTTCAGGTCCTGGCTGGGGCATGTAGGAAGTAACCAATGGATGTTTCTTTCTCACATTGATGTTTGTCTCCCTCTTTCTCCCTCCCTTCCTCTATCTCTAAAAAATAAATAAGTAAATAAAGTTTTTTTAAAAACTTTAAAAAAATACACGCTGTTAAGAACACTAGGCCATGCTTAAAGACATGTTTATTTTCTTAAGGTACCACGTGCAAAGTAGGTGTGTTTTTGCTCTGATAGACTGAGTTGACTTTTAGTGTAAAAGGTTGGCAGTAAGTTGTGCAGAGAAGGCGAATCCCAGCTTTGACAGTGAAGGGGAGTGGGAAGCCAGGAAGGCTATGTACTTCTCACCTTATGTCTTTCTACCAGGACAGCTGGTTCTCTTTGTAATTGCCACAGCCTGGGCTTCTAGTAATGGGCGGAGTCAGGCCTCTTCTTTTCCCATTGTTAATAGCCCCATTGACTTCCAAAATAGTCAAATTGGAAATAAACCAATGACTAGTTCAGTTCACCATAGCTCAGTATCCTTGACTGGGAATCAAAGCAGTGATATTTTGTCTTGCTAGCTTGTGCTCAGTCCTCTGAGCCACACCAGCCAGGGCTCAACTCTAACTTTTAATAGAATGAATTCTTTTTGTAATTATCTTTATCAATATCATTATACAGTCAGACGACTCCAGAATTCTAGCATTACTTCTCCCTATTACCAGTGGTCAAGAGTTATGAACTATAGCACTCCTGATTTCCAGCATATGCCTGTACATCTCTTTATGTGGTTTTCTGCTTGGATACACCTTCCTCCCCAATCTAAATCTCTTAGACTATCAAGTTATACTCTTAAATTCATATTTATGTTAC
>PVJI01034317.1:0-10567 GCA_004026765.1 Micronycteris hirsuta | reverse complement strand
TGAACTATGAAAAGTTCATGCTGAGAAAGTGCCTGTCCCATAGTGGGCTTACCTTAATCCGTCGTCCTGGTAGAGGGGTCCACAAGGCTGCACAATGCGACGACACACGGGTGGGCAGTCCGGTGACGGTTTGAAGAATGCTCCGGGTGACGGAGGGACGACGCTCGATCAGCTAACAGGGGCTGCCCCCACGTTGGGCACCACTTGCCCCGACCAGCAGGGCAGTCAACTGGGGTAGACCTGTTAGTGAAGGAGTGAGAGGGACAGGAGGCGCGAAGAATGGCAGCAAGACAGGATTCTGATCAAGCTGCAATTTTTATTTGAGGATCGCGGGTATATGTACTGGTTGGCTGAGGGGCGTTGCTGGAGGAGCTCGGTGGAGCTGTGGGTCTTACTGATTGGCTAGGCTTTGCTGATGGGCGTGCTTTGATGGACAGTCCCTTCAGCCCACGTGATCTAGGTCTGGGTCTGAGGAAACCGCTACTGGTTGTTGCATCAGCCTAAGATGGCGACGTGCTCTTCAGATAGCGGCCATCCTTTGGTTCCCAACAGTTACGCTAACTTTTTTTGACACCAAGGGTGAGCACAGACCTTCATGTAAAGCCAGAAGCTTCAGAACGGGGACACTCCCCGACGCGGTCACCTTCATAAACACCTGTGACTACACACCTCCCTTCTCAGCTCCGGGCTGGAAGTGTTTCCTCTTCTTCTGTGTGGGTGGGAAGCTCCTTCAGTGTGGGGGCTACAGACTTCCCACTGCTTAGCATTTCTTCACCCCGTCACTCTCGGCGAGCCGTGAGTAAGTACTGCGGTGGCTGCAGGGCTGGGCTCTAACTGCTGTCCACGCACTCGGCCTTTGCAAAGTGTCCACTCCAGTCACATACAGGTCGTGCCCGTGAACAGTAAGTGCTAAACGACCGTCCTCAGTTGCTGACTAGCGCAGGATTCTACGCTGCGTGTCCTTTCTGAGACTTACTCGTCACCCGAGGGCCTCGGGCAATATTTTTCAAATGGGCCCATCACCCTGCCGCCCCTCCGTGATTCCGATTTAGGGAACAGCACCCATCACCCAAAAATACTAACCGTCTGCGTCCATCTGTGCTGGGGCGTCTCTTGTCTACAATGAGAAGGATGCAGCTGAATTGCTCACAAAGCACACCCAGGAAACCAGTCGGGAATTCTCTATCAGTGGGAGGCGCAAAGACGCCTGTTTGTTCTTCAATAAAGGGAAGACCCTCGGTTTTCTCCCATAAGCTGCGTCGTGTTCTGAGCAACACCAAGCCCGGCTGACCACTCGTGCGTGGACGAGCGCGGGCCGCGACGGCGCTGGCGGCCGATGGCCTTAGATTGTGCGGGCTCTGTAAACTAGCCCGTGGACTGACTGCGTGAAAAACAGAATGTGAAATGATTTCTAGTTTTGTTTTGTTTTGTTTTGTTTTTGGTGAAACAGCAGATTAATTTTTAAAACCAAACCCAGATGAGGCGTTCCAGAAAGTCACAAACTGTGACTGTAATTTCACAATGCATGGGAATTTCAGCTGGGCCTGCCGGAGCTGGACAGGAAATGGCATCCAGTTACTCGTCTCTTCTCGCAGGTCAGGTTACAAAGCCTGTCGAAGGCGAGGCCAGCGTTCTGTGTGCGACGGTCAGTCACATCCGCAGTGAGAAAAGGGGAAGAAACGCTGAGCTGGTCAAACGCCATGGCGCCCGTCCAGGGGTCAGCCAGGAGGGCTCGTGACAGCTAATATCCTAGACAGTGGGAATGCAGGACGGGGTTTTTTCCCTTCCCTCCCAGGAGAAAAAATAAATATCAAGGCAGTAGTTTTGAAATCCAGAAAAATCACAGCTGGAAACCCAAAATAAACCATCCTCAAGGCTCTGATTCTGTCATTTGATCTATTGTGTCCTTGAATGTACAGCCAAGTAGGGCAGGAGCTTCCCGAGGGTCCTCACCCTGATTTCTACCCAGCGTCCCAGGTAGAGGTAACAGGCTGTTTGGATTAGGGCTTATTGTACACCTTTAAATTTTATGTCACGCACAACTATTTCATATAAAAGGTTCCTACCGTTTTACATTCTCTTTCAGCAGGCTGACTTTTTTCATGTTCTTCTCCGTGTCAATTCAGCCTTCGTGACGCCAGCTGGGTGCCCCCCCGAAGCAGAGACTTCCCTCCCCTCCGTGTCGCACACGTACCAGGGCACTGGCCCTGCCTGAACCGGCTCCACGCCAACGCTCACCCTCTTGCCTGGAGAGGTGGGGCTGGGAGGTGGGGCTCTGCACAGCTGTTCCACGGTCATCCACCTTCTCCCCGCAGCCGCATGCACTGCCCTCGTTGCCTTGTTCTTATTTGGAAGCAAATGAACAGCGAAGAAAACAGGGAACCTGAGGACGGATGTGTCCAGCTTTCGTATTGCTACTGGCATCCTAACAGCTGAGTGTGCATTTCACTTGCATGGATCATGGCCTCGTAGTGAGTTTGGCCTCAATGTAGACTAGACAAAGCAAAGAGCAAGTGGTAGATCCGAACCCTCCGCACGGCCCATCTCACACCTGCTCCCAAACACACCTGGACATTCTCCCACCCACTGAAACTTCTCTCTAGCATATTCCTCTTAATTCTTCCAGTTAGAGCAGGGGTGTCAAACTCATTTTCACCGGAGGCCAAATCAGCCTCCCCGTCGCCTTCAAAGGGTCGAATGTAATTTTAGGACTGTATAAATGTAACTACTCCTTAACTAGGGGCAAGGAGCTCAGCGCTGCTGCTGGGTAGAAACAAGGCACAGGGCCGGATAAAACAAGGTGGAGGGCCGGATTGGGCCCACGGGCCTGGTGTTTGCCACCTGTGAGTTAGAGCAACTTCTGTTAAAAACCTTCCCCTTCTAATGGATTGCTAGCAGGTTATAGACAACATTAGAAACTCATTTTAATAAAATATTCTCCACATAATAGTAGTACACAGTTGCATGGCACTTTCCATGGACCAGACACTATTGTACGTATTTCACAAGCAGACTCACTTGTCCCTCACCACAGCCCTGGGAGGTAGGTGTGATTACACCCTCACGTGAGGGTGGAGTTGGGGAAACTGGGACACGTGGAGGCCGCGTCATTTGCCCAAGGTCACAGAGGTAGTCAACCACAGGCGGTGGGTTTGAACTCAGGAAGTCTTGGTTCCAGGTCCATGGTCTTAACTACTACGACATCTTGCCTTTTTGGCCACCAGACACCAGCTTCACTGAGGGACTCAAGTTCAACTGAGCTGTGATCCTCTCTCAATGGATGTGAAGTCCCGGAGAACCCGTAGTGTTTTCCATGTCGGGGTTCTACACCATGAGAGACCTCTGGCCACATGTGAGAAAGCACAGGGATCCCTCAACTTAGAAGTTTCCTGCTGCCCATCTCCTGAGGCTTGTTTGTACCAGAAGGAAACATAAAACATTCCTGGAGACAATAAGCATTTAAAGGCGTCCTGGCTCCCCAGAGTAGAGAGGACCAGTGCTGTGTGTTAGATCGTTATTTTGCTGCTCATTGAGTTCATTTCCCAAACACTTACTAACCATCCATGATTCATTAGATACCAGGCTACCAGGGGCATGCCTCGCCATTAAACTCCACTTGTAGAACAATGGTTCTTGAACTTCACCACACATTATAGCCACCTGGGGAGTTCCAGTGAAACATGTCAATGGGAAAAATTCCAGGGACCCCAGTTAAGTAAATTTAGAATCTCTGGGATGGGAAGAAGACATGAAGAATGTTGGAGGCTCCCCGACGAGTCTGTTGGACAGCCCAGGCTGAGAAGGCTGGCAGCCACGCCTTCAGGGTATCCGTGTGTCGGAGCCGCGGGCCCTCAGCAACAGGACCTCCCTTACCCTCGCATTTTCTTTTTCCTTCCTGAGCAGATAAATCCATTGTATCTGACTTAACCCATTTAGCGCGCCTTCACCGGGAGCACCTGCTTCTAACTCCAAACTGGCCGCAGGCAGAGCACTGTGAGTGAGCGGTGGGCGCCACAGCAGGCTCTCCATCTGGGATCTGGGAGACCCAGGGGGCCGTCGGATGGCAGCAGCGTGATGTCGTCACGAGGCCTGGGCTCGGAGGACAGACACTCATCGGCTCACCTCTCGGTGCCCACGTGGGGACCTGGAGTGCGCTGCCTGATGCTTTCATCTTGGCTCCCCATTTTGTGACAATGCTGCCTGTCTGTGAGAACTGAACTTAGTGACTTCAGTGAAGTGCCTTGTCCAAAGGAGGCGCTCAGAGCCTGGCAGCTTCGACTCGACCGCATTTCCCTTGCTCACTAAAGTGAGTTCTGTCCCCCTCGGAGAACTTCTTTGCTGGGTTCGGGGCCAGCCCCCGGGCTGTGGGATGAAGCCCAGGGGCCACCCTCCCGCATTCAGACAAAAGTCTTGGAGCCGCGCCATGCTCCAGCAGCGGTTTCCCACACTGGCCGCTGAAGTCACATCTTGGCTTGTCCTAACAGTTTTCAATTCTTCAGATTCTTGGGTCTCTTTCATTTTTTTCCCACATCCCCAGACTTCCACTCTGAAATGGCCTGTGCTCTCCAGATCTTTCCGTACAGTTCCCGCCACTAGCTTCTCTCTGTGCTGAATTCCACTCCACCTGCTTTCCAATACATAAAACGGACACTAAAACTCTTTACTCCAGCTTTTTACTTCAGCTTTTGCTTTGAAGATTAAAGCTATACACCCAGTGAATATTTCATGTGGAACACTTCTCGGCCTTCACTTGCCGAGGTTGATATAATAAACAGCAAAAAGCTGAAATAAAATCAACTCCGTAAAGATAACCAGACAGAGCATATTAAGAGGCCCCAATTTATGACTGCTTGAGGAGTCAGAATGTTCTAGAAGAAGATGTGCAAATTCCCTTTTTATCTCTCCTTCCTTAACCTCTGTTCTGGGTGCTGTTTGGCATCAGCCTTGCACAAAGCCTCTACAGGCTTCCTTTTTTAAAACACATGCACACTTGTTATTCCCTATTCTCCGTGCTCTGCTTTCGCTTTTGTCTGTTTTGGAATGTACTGAAAGCAGCGATCCTGTCTTCCTCTTACCTTATCTCTGAATATCACAACACTGGCCCCATTTTATGCTTCTCATTTCTCAATTTTCCCATAATTTTAGCCTAAAGATAGATGATAAATCCTCGTAACCCAGGACCTCCCTTCAGCGTGCTCCGCAGGGTCCCCTGTGGGAAACTGGACTTAATCCCACGCCTTCCTCACTTGTTTCAACGGCCCACCGTTGACTACGGAGAGGCCAGACAGGGATTTGTGCAGGGTCTTGAGTGAAAGGTAGCTACGGGCTCCTAGTCACTGTGTTCAAGAAAGCGCCATTATCAGGCCGCCCAATGCTCCTTGGCTCATCAATCATCTCGTTTCTAGTTGAGCCATCTTTTCCCATTTTCTCAGCTTTTTAAGGACATTTACAACCTTCCTCAGACCACTTGGGTCACCTGTGCCTCTTACCCACTGTTGTCCTGCAGACTTCCCTTGTCATCATAAGCTGTGAGGAAAGAGCTTCAACGCCCTTTGTCACGAATAGAGTCCATGGGGGCTTTACTCTGTAGCTCATTATTTTTCAATGTAGTTTGCTCTATGCTTTTCCATCTTTCTCTTTCTTTGACGGGCTGGAAGATATGTATGCATGCCTAACCACAAACTATCAAGGTCATGCCTATGGCCCACTGACAGCAGTTTTCAAACAGGTCCTACTCTGTCAATGTTCTGAAAGTGTTTAAAGATGATAAATCTTCACTAGAATGAAATTTAAGTTACTCTTGGAAAAGTTTGCACACTATTGATAAAATGCAATCTCTAAGGCCCAGAGATTAATTAATTTACCCAGGGCTACTTGTTCCCTACAGAGAACAGTTGTAAAATTCTCTGTTCCTAACACACAGCCAACACTAAACATGTTCTTTGTATGTATGTGGGCAACAGAGAAGAGCAAGAAAAAGGTCTCTGGACAGGAAGTCCCAAAGTATTTGGGGGAAAAAATCACAGTTGGAAAATCATAACATCAACATTTTGTTTGACATTTGAAGACATTTGAAGTCATTTGAAGTTATCAAGCTCAGCCATTGAAAACTTAAATACACAAGAGTGCTCTTTCTCCTAAAAAATTAAAAAAATAAAAAAATAAAACTTAGGAGATAAACACTGGGTGTGAGACCTCTGACTTCCACTCCCTCAGCCCACCCCATGCTCCTCCTCCCCACTGAACCCCAGTTGAAAACATCTGATCTAGTTTAATGTGTTTATTTATAAGTGAGGGCACACATCTGACCAGGTGGAGTACCTGACCCAAGGACACAGGCCTTGTTAGTAATACAGCATAAATAAAACTGAAGTCTCCCAATTTCCGGCCCAGAGGGCTTATGGTACGTCGTGATGTCTCCTCCTCACAGAGGTCCGTTTCGGAAGTCACACCTCGACCGCAAGCGCGGTGGTGGAGGGACAGCTGGAGGTTCTGCTTAGATGGTGAAGTGCACCAAGAAGACGAGGAGGCAAGGCTTGTCACTGTGTCTGCAGATGTCCTGTGCTTTCTGTCCCCTTGCATTTGTGCCTTTCACCTTATCACTAACAACTAAGCTGAAAATGCTGTGGTTTCACGTATACGGTCACCAACGAGTGTAGCTATGACAACAGGGACAGAACGATAAAAGCCCCTTTCAGCTGCGCTTCTGTTTGCACGAGTTTAACGACGTTGAGTAAGCAGTGTTTTCAGGCGTGCTCTATGATGATCGCTGCCCTCCAGCTATGGCTCAACACGCGGTATCAATTGGCCAACAAATAAACGAATTTCTGTAAACTGGATCCTTCTTGGAAGTGAGATGGGATCACAAAGCCCCAGGAAGACACTAACAGGACAAACCATGCTTCTAAAACACTATGAAAATTTCTGTATCTCATTCACAATGATTAAAAACTAGCTACTTAATCTGAGCCCTAATGAATTCGGAAACTATGACACTTGTAATCAGTATGCATTTTCTTACTCAGCTTGGGTTACCATAATAAAGTCTTACAGACTTGGTGGTCTAAACCACAGAAATTTATTTTCTCACATTTCTGGAAGCTGAAAATCCAAGATCAGTATGCCAGCATGGTTGGACTCGGGTAAAAGCTTTCTTCCTGACTTTGCAGATATTGCCTCTTTGCTATGCCCTCAGCCCTCACATGGCAGAGAGAGAGAGAGAGAGAGAGATGGGAAATGCCAGTTCTCTCTGGTCTCTTCTTATAAGGGCACTAATGTTATTGGATAAGGGCCCCAGTCTTATTATCTCATTTGACCTTAACTCCTTCCACAAAGAACCTGTCCCCACATGTTGTCACCTTGTGCATTAGGACTTAGACTTCAACCTATGAATTTGGAGGAGGCACAATTCAGTCCCTAGTATGCATGATTTTTATTTCATGTACAACATGGAATGAATGTCCTGACATAGGTCTAACATATTTCTAGCATGGGTTATAACATATTTTATGTATTACACAATTATTTTGAAATCTATATTACATCTATATTTAAATATATATAATACAGAGGGAAAGCCAATTTTCGAATCTCATGTGGGAAGGAAATATTTAGTACATGTGGATTTTCCAGATAAGTAAAAAAAAATTATTGTTCTCAATGCATCTTTGATATTACAACCACTTAACAGAATCAGCGGCAGCATATTCACAAGTCACTCTCCTATAGACACAGCACATTTTAAAAATAAATTTAAAATACTTCCTTGACAATGCAAGGTCATCCTTTGGAAGCCCAGGTTTTGTGCTCAAACAGTGAAGGATATAGGTGTGCAAAACCATTTCCCTCCACTGTGAGAGACCCAGAATTACCGTCTTCGCTCTCAAAGATAAAACAGATGCAGGAGGAACACCATGGCAGCTGTGTCGGATGGCAGACCTTCTGTCGTGCTGGCCTTCGCTGTTACGTGCTGGACAATCCGGTATATTAAATTGCAGCATTTGCTTTCACATCTAATTCTAAATCAATAGGATGTGGCCTAAGGGTCTGAAGTTTCATACCTGGGAAAAGAGTATGAACTTTTAAGTTCGTTACTACCGGTTTCTTATGTATTTGTGTGTGAGTGTGTATTTAGTTTATGTTAAGGATTAAAGTTACTAGAAGTCCAGTGATATATAAAGACATTATTTGAAAGTAATCAAGCTGCATTTAATGGAAACATTCTACAATTCAGGCTTTTCACTAAATGCACTGACTTTAGAAGCATAAATGGGAAACATCATGTTGGTTTTATGATTATTAATGAAATCTAATCATGTAAATATTTCTCATTTCCATTGGGAGTAGCTTAAAAACTATTTTTAACGTATGCACTTCCTTTTCTCATGGGCTGTACATATTTAAATAACTTAAACTAGACAAAAGCAAATGTTTTATACTCACAAGAATTTAACTCAGCTTTGTCATTACAATAATGCCATTGTATGCATGTTCAATCTTTATTTTGTTCCTACTGAGGTGAACTATGATTTTACTAAGAACTTTTAAAGTTATCTTGATAGATTTTTATTACTATTGGTGAAACTAAGCCCTAAATTATATTTTGTGTATACAATATCCATTAATTTAAGTAACATTCAAGTATATATTAAACATATAGTATGTTTATGTGCATTTGGAAGATTTAAAATCTATTTGTTCTTTTTCAAAATTTAATATGTACAACTAACTCTAGGGGGTCACAAACTAAAATAAACACTCTTGGTTATCACTATTAATGAAGAGATTAGTTCTAGATACAATTTTATTTTTTAAAAAAGAGAGATTTGATATCTCATTGTGGTTTTAATTTGCATCTCTCTGATGGCTAGTGATGTTGAGCATTTTTTCATGTCTATGGGCCCTCTGCATGTCCTCCTCTGAGAAGTGTCTGTTCAGGTCATTCAACCATTTTTTAATTGGATTGTTTGTCTTCCTGGTGTTGAGTTGCATGAGTTCTTTGTATATTTTGGAGACCAAACCTTTGTCTGATGTATCATTGACAAACATGTTCTCCCATATGGTCAGTTCCCTTTCATTTTGATGATAGTTTCTTTAGCCTTGCAGCTTTTTCACTTGATGTAGTCCCATTTGTTTATTTTTTCCTTTATTTCCCTTGTCCTAAGAGATATATTAGCAAAAATATTGCTACATGGGACATCTGAAATCTTACTGCCTATGTTCTCCTCTACGATTTTTATGGTATCACAAGTTATATTTAAGTCCTTTATCCATTTTGAGTTTATTCTGGTGTATGGTGTAACTTGGTGGTCCAGTTTCTTTCTTTCTTTCTTTTTTTTTTTTTTTTTTGCATGTACCAGTCCAGTTCTCCCAACACCATTTATTGAAGAGGCTATTTTTACTCCATTGTGTGTTCATGCCCTCTCTGTCAAATGTTAATTGACTGTAGAGACATAGATATATTTCTAGGCTCTCTATTCTCTTCCATTGATCTATGTGTCTGTTCTTATACCAGTACTACAGTGAGATATCATCTCACACCAATCAGAATGGCCATCATCAATAAATCTACAAACGAGTGCTGGAGGGGCTGTGGAGAAAAGGGTACGGTACCCTAGTGTACTGTTGGTGGGAATGCAGATTAGTGCAGCCATTGTGGAAAATGGTATGGAATTCTCTCAAAAAACTAAAAGGGAACTGCCTTTTGACCCAGCAATTCCACGGCTGGGATTATACCCTAAGAATCCCAAATCACCAATTCAAAAGAACTTAAGTAGGACTTTCAACTTATAGTAGAAGTTTAAGAGAAAGGAGGGAGTCCCTGAGAAGGAGAAGGATGAATGTCCTGGAAGCACAAGAGGTTTACTGTATCGTTTACTTTACAAAGGTATCGATATCTTTCCTAAAGTTCAGAACTACGCATTAAACCACACACACACCCACACACGGGCAGCGCGCAAACATCTCTGCCATTAATTAAACCAAGACCCTATCCAGTGGATCACTTCAACCTCTAACTATAGACTCAGTTTAGAATTCAGCTCTGAGCATAATATCTATTAGGACACAAAGACCTGCTATTGTTTCTCAGTCTCAGGAACTAGGACTAAGTTCAAAATGTTATCACTGGCAGAAATCAGTCAACACAGACTCATGAGTTAAACAAACCAACCCATAAATTCGAATAACTGTTTTCTTGTGATTTTGTTGGATATGCGATAGCACAGAGACTTGATTTTGCTTCATTAGGTTATATAGGTACATCTAGCTGGGTATTTCTTGAGGAAACTACCAATAACACCCTTTTGCTATAATATCACTTGTTAAATATGCTTATAAAAATTGTCAGTGCTGCTATGTATTTTTGAGATGAATAATCTCTAGAAAAACTGTAAGTCTCTGTGTACATGAATGTAATAGTACCAATTAAACTCCTCAAATGTCCATTCATTTGGATGACAGAACAACTAACTAAAGTCGAGAGGAGAAGCTCTCAGTGGGACTGTATATAAATTCGAGTATCAATGACAAAGCCCAGCCCGGCTGGTGTAGCTCAGTGGATTGAGCG
>PVJI01034316.1:0-10553 GCA_004026765.1 Micronycteris hirsuta | reverse complement strand
TGTGCCCTGACCGGGAATCGAACTGGGACCGTCTGGTTCTCAGCCCGCGCTCAATCCACTGAGCTACACCAGCCAGGCCCACTAACACCTTTTTCTGATGCAAAGAAATTAGGCTCATCTCCTCTGTCGATTTCACAGAATGAAATCCACATCTGTGAGACACATTGTGTTTTTTGACAGATGGTCCACAGTGAATTGATGGTAACCTCTGTCACTTGTTACACATCTGTTACTAAGGAGACTCAGAAAGTAATGGAAAATTATATGGCATGTTCCCTCCTCCTGGGTCATGGACACTGCCAAGTGAAAATGTGAGAGGCACCGCCAAAGAGGAGAGTCTTTTTTTTTTAACATAAGGAGCAACACTCAGGTTTCCTGGCCTTACAAAATATTTCCTCAACCCTGGCTGGGTAGCTCAGTTGCTTAGAGTATTGTCCAAATATGCCAAGGTTACAAGTTCTATCCCTGGTCAGGGCACATATAAGAATCAACCACTGAATGCATAAATAAGTAGAACAACTCAATGTCTCTCTCTCTCTCTCTCTCTCTCTCTCTCCCCCTCTCCCCTCTCTCTCCCTAAAATTAAAAATTAAAAATTAAGAAAAGAAATATTTCCTCTATAGACTGGCAGGGTCTGCCTATGGGAACTCATGCCAGCCTGCGTGGTAGACAGTGGTTTATTTTAAGGCTAACCCGACGATGAAGAGAACATAGAAAGAAAGGGGAAAAAATCAGTGACTCCATATTAACCAATGTTCCTTCAATAAAGTTAATTTTTTTAAATCTATGACTCTACAGAAGCAGAGATACTAATGGTGGCAGATGAATGTGTTTTTTCAGTAAAATATGAGAACTACTTGATTTACACTCAGCCCTACCAATTTTAAAATCAAAGTACTTTCATCTGAGTCTTACCAATTTTAAAAACTAAAGAAGTGCATTGTGTTGGGAAGAAGTGGTGTCTTCCTTTCAGGGCTGGGGGTGGAGGGGCGGATGCATTTGCGGACTTCATTATACTGAGTACTCTGCTCTGAGGTTGGTTCATTCTCTGCTTCCCTGCCCCCAGCCCATGCCTTCCCTTGGCACACTACTTCCTGTAACATGGACATTTCTTAATTTGATGGGTTCATTAGTCTGTTATAGCTTTCTCATAGCTGGAGTGGACCACAGCGGTGATGAATGGTTTATCAGGAAAACAAATCAAGAGTAGACCTCATGAACATTACAGCAACACCTTAATCAGGAGATCCAAAGGACTGGCAGTGGCGAGAGGGGAGAGGGAAGGACATTAGGATCACCAGAGAATTTCTTCCCCTGGGTCTCCTGACTCAGAAACATTAAAAAATCTAATGCAGCTTTATTCTCCATCCTCCTTTAAGCCTTAAACGTCTGCCTTTTGGGCATGGACTGTAATAGACTAGGGCTTTAGGACCAGTTTCTCTGAGAAGCAGCCGGTGTTCAAGAAGGGCCCTTGACACCATTCTGACTTAATGCTAGACACATCTGCGGCTACTTGGACAAAATTGACATTGTCTGGAGTGCAAAGCAATCACCTAGCACAGCATTAGGGAGCATTTACTCTTGAGCCGTGCTACCAGACAGCAAATCTTGACCTTTAGGAGTTCAGAGATTAGATTTTGTTGCTGCAGGCATTGAAGATATTGTTAGGAATTTATTGCTATTCAAAGCAGATTTCAGGGGTTACCTATGGGTTTAATTCATCGCATCAATCATTTTTGGGAAGGTTCTTTTAAAGCCAAGATAGCTTCAAATAAAAACTAGGATTACTTTTCCATTGATTGTCAGTAGTTGCTGAGGAGCAAAGGGGGAACACTCTTGAGATGCTGTTAAAGTTTTTGTATTTGTTCCTTCCCCGGCAGCAGTTCTGTGAGCTTGGAGAGAAAAGGCCTGTTTCTTCCATAGGCATGTGAGGCTGTTGCTGCAGGAACAGGCAGGAAATGAGAATAAGGATGTGACTAACCCCTGATGTAGATTTCTCCAGGCCTTTAACACATTCAGTGCACAGATCTGCAGGTTATCTCAAAGTGCGTCATTTAAAAATGAGACCTGTTTAAGCCAACAGGGGTTAAATGGGGCTTACTGTGTGGGGAGGGTGTCTGTGTGCATACATGGAGAGTGTGTGTGTGCACACATACAGGGGCCTCTCTTAGCTGGAGGTCAGTCTCCCAGGTCCCTCAGCCCTCTTGCTCCGAGGGGGTCGGGACGTGTGTAGGAAAGCTTTCTAAGGGTCTCTGGAAAGGAAGTGCTGCACTGGACTCAAGCCATGTGCTTTCCTTCTTTCAGCTGACTTTTATATGATCCTCACTGATTTTTATTTACCAGGTAGCTCCTATGTTAAACTCTTTCCCTCAGCTCTCCAATCCATAGTCGATTAAACACCTCAAGGAGAATTTATGTCCATGGTTTCTCTTCACCTCTCCAAATTTGCTTCTTATTTCTCAAAAGGAGTTTGCACTAGATAATCCTAGAGTGTTGATTTTATTGCAACTAGGTGATAGGATTGCTTCTCAAGACAGGAACAATAGCAGCAAAAGAAGCAAGAACCAGAGCCTCAGAAGGTGTGGGTACAAAGGTTGACACAGGGAGAGAGCTGTCACCTCGCCACACAATAAATGGGCACCTGAGGCATCAGTGAAAGGTTACCTGTAGGTTGGAATGTTTAGTTTAAGAAGCCAGAATGATAGATAACTAATGTAAAATGTAACTTAGAAAAATTTTTATCTAAAAATGTCAACACTTAAAAGTTCCATCGCTGGAAAGAGGAAGCTTTATTGCCAAGAAAAAGCGTGCCTTTGGAGCCAGTTGCTGCTGCTAAAAACCTGAGACCCTTTTAGGGCAGGTGAGTATCCGGTGAGCAGTGTACCCTGGTGACAATGCTCAGCAACCATGTCTGGGTGGTACTCTGCACAGTTTCAATGTGGAAATAAAAAGGGACTTCTCTTCTCTTCCATTCAAGTGAGAGACGCAATAACCGGGCCATTCTCCCTATCATTAGCAGGAGAGTCCCTGTGTGCCGGGCATAACACCCCGTGAGATAGGAAGTACTGCCCGTGGGGCAGCAAGAGCACCTGAGGAGCACAAAGTTAAGTACCTTGCCTAAGGGAGCACAACCACCAAAGCACGTCCTCAGGCTTCAGACTCAGCTTTGCCTTATTTAAAGGTTCTTGCTAGCACAATTAAACCAAGCTATGGCTCCCACACAGATGAGGAAACTGAGGCACGTGCAGCTGAGTCATCTTGAACAAGTTGCGGAAGATGACCAAACAAATATTTTATTCTCAGTCTGCTGACCTTTCACTAAACCGTACTTTCATCTCTCTGTATAAATTACATATATATTAATAGCCACTGTGAATTCATAATTTGCCAGGTATAAATAAATATTTATGCACAAAACATGCTATATAAAGAATGATTGCTAATTGCCTTTGCTCTCATAGAAATATATTTTTATGTGCAGTATAAAATTTGAGCATTTCTACCAGGCTTCAAAACCAGCCTGATGTAGAGTCTTTGATTCACCTACATACAAATTTTCTGCCGACAATGGTGGTTTCCTGGATGGCCAGGGGAGCGATTTACTTTGCAGCCAAAGTTGAGATTGGGGTCTAGTGTCTGAGAGTTCACGGGCAAGGATGCAGTTAATATACAAGGAATCCAGTCATATGGCTGCCGGAGGATCAATTGGACCAAGCACTTACACCCCAGACATGGGAAGTTAATGAATGGGCTGATTTGGACTTGCTTGACTTTATTTATTTAAAAATCTTTTATTGCAAAGGCAATACATCTTTATTGCAGAATATCAAAGTAGCAGAAAGAAACAACAAAGTTCAGCCACAGTTCTACCAACAAGAGACAACAAAAGCAAACATGTTGGAATGTATGTATGAATATGTAAATCTATACTGTTTATGAAAGAATCATAATGTATAGTCTGTTTTGTAACCAGCTTAAAAATATTGGGACCATCTTTCCATGTCATAAAATTTTCTACAATTTTATTTTCTTTGGCTGCGTTATGACTTACTGAATGGATGCATTGTTGTCTATTTTTATCTAACTTAACCACTTACCTAAAGTGTTTCTGTTGAAGACCCCAGAACCACAGCCAGATGCATGGAGGTCTTTAAATGCTCCTGCCCAAACCAGTGTCTTTGGGCCCTTCCCCGCTTCTGTTATTTCTCCCTGTGGTAAATGAAAGCGACAGGTCGCATCCCTTCTCGTCACACCAAATGAGATAACATGCGAGAATGCGTACGGAACCTCTGAAATACGCGCTGGGCTGTGGTCAGCACTTACTACAGGGCAATTCCCCTTCCAGTCATTCCTGCAGTACCTGGTCCTGGTGGAGTACGGAATCCGTGGCTCCCGGTGCTTCCTCCTCTAGGTACTGTCACCACTGGGAAGTGAGGCGACTGAAGCCCAAGGTGCTGCTGTGACTTAACAATGGATGGTCCCAATACTAGATTCTGAACCCAGACTTTTAGATTCTAAGTTTACTAGAATTTCTATTTTAAAGTGATTCTATGAAAGCAAAAAATGAAATAGTGAAAGGAAGGAAAGGGAGGGAAGAACAAAACAGAAAAGTTGAGGTACATATGCTAAAAAGATAGGCATCTGTGGCCCCTGTGCTCTGTGGGCAGGCAGGGAGGGCGGGGGCTTCCTGGTCCATCCTGTGTGCCCCTGATTGCTTATCTCCCACCAAGGTAACAGAGAACAGAGAGGAACTGCTTTCTCAGGCCTGGGCTTCAGACTCTGGATCTCAAAAGACAAAGCCATTTTTCTCCACGATTTTGCAGCCTCCACATAATCAACTGCAGGGCAGAGAAGCACCCGTGAAGAGGAGACACCTGGCCCTGGGACAACAGCTGAAAAAGCTGGGCCCGGAAAAGGGAGGGGGGAAGGTGGCGGCGGGTGGTGGGTCGGAGGCAAAGGATGGGCCTATCTGTCCTCACACCACATCGGAGGGACCTGCCTGCGCAAGAGCAGTGAGACCCCAGCTCTGAGGCCCCCTTCATCTTCAGGGCCAGTGGGGGAAAGGTCCAAGGACAGAGTTTTCTACACATTCTCAGGACAAACGTTCTTACAGCCACACAACATTGGCCCCTTGGCAGGTAGCGGGGCCGCAGATTTTGGTAGAAGAGCATGGAATTTGGTGTTTCTAGGGGTCTGGGTCTCACTCTGAATCTTGTTAGCTGTGGGCCATGTGAGAGTCCTGCAAAGCGTCCAAGTCCTGGTTTCCTCGGGGGAAACTGAGGTAAGTGGTTACTAGGATATGCAATGATGTAAATAAGTGTGTGTATATGCGCGAATTGCCAGGCTATATCAGGAACTCCACAGATGTTGGCTCCCGTGTTCCCTGAACCTGCAGGTTACATTAGAGCGAGTATTGAAACCACCTGGGTGCTCTGATCATCTTAAAGGCTCCGTCTGAATCTGAGTCTGTGATTTTGCAAGTTGATGAGATTGTTGTGGGGGTTGGATGGGGGAGACATGGCATAGGGTGAACAATGCTCCAAGGAAAGAGCTGGTGCAGGCACACCTCATTTCACAAATGAAAGGCAAGGCCCTCCACCCGCAAAAGGATTGCCACTCGTTTTACTGTGATATTTGCTTTATTGCCGTGGTCTGGAGCCCAACACACGCTATCTCTAAGGTAGGCCTGTACTTTTTCTTTCTTTGTATTGAATTTATTGGCCTGGCATTGGTTCATAAAATTATATAGATCTCAGGTGTACATCACCATTTATCCCCTATACCCTTTTCTACCTCCTCCCCACCCTGTTTCCCCTGGCATTCAGCATACTGCTGTGTGTCTGCGGGTCTTCTGTGCTTTGAATAATGATTTTTCTAAATCTCTTTGGCATGTGCATGGACTAGGCTGTGTTTGTCTAAAACAGTGGCAACAGTTTGGCCTGGGAGACCTTACCAGCCCTTCTACAGTCTCTTCAGTGTCTCCAAGACGACTCAGATGAATACACACTCTATGCAAAAATGTTTGCTTACTGTGAAAATTCAGCATCGAGACAAGTCCTCTACCTGTCCCCCACCCCAGCATTCCCTGAACCCCTCTCAGCTAAAACATGGGGAGCTGCCTTGCTCTTTTACTTGATGACTTGGTCAGTGTGATGAGGAAAATGAAAATGCACACCCTGTTCTAGCGCTGCTGGTGGATAATGATTCCTTGGATGACAGTCAGGTGTTAAGAAGCTACATTGAGCCCGGCTGGTGTAGCTCAGTGGATTGAGCGCGGGCTGGGAACCAGAGGGTCCCGGTTCGATTCCCAGTCAGGGCACATGCCTGGGTTGTGGGCCAGGGCCCCTGTGAGGGCCATGTGAAAGGCAACCATACATTGCTCTTTCTCCCTCCCTTCTCTCTCTGAAAATAAATAGATAAAATCTTTAAAAAAAAAAAAAAGAAGAAGCTGCATTGATATTTTTTAGAATGCCAGTGTACCATCCCATAGCAGCCTCACCTCCCTCAGCTCCTATTGCGGGGTAGTCACGGAAGAAACCGGTACTTAGAAGAACATGTTGTTTGGGGCCGCAGGAGGAGAGCCCAAGGAAAAGCATCCTTCCTGTGAAATATCTGATCCCAGAGAGAGGGACCTAGTCTTTGCAAAACAGCAACCTGTCAGACTACTTTTATTTGACATTCAATTTATTGGTTCTTTCATCCGTTCAAATAATCAACATGTGTTTATTGAGCGCTTGCTAGGCCCTGAAAGTATCACATTGATTCGAAAGTCCCCTGCGCTTACTGGCTGGAGTCTAATGGAAAAGAGTTGCTCTGAAATGCAGGAATGTAGGTTTGGGTCTGCCCGGCCGTGGGGGGCTGTCACTTCACTTCACTTCACCAGACCTAGGGAACAGCCAGGCTCTCTTGGGCACTGTGCCCTAGCACCCTGGACCTCTGCTGAGCCAGATTCCCAGTTTGGAGGCAGCAGGATAGAACTCTCACATGGTGCATCAGAGATGGAGAAGAGCAGGTGGTAAATCCTTTGCAGGGCTCTATACATTGCTGCGAGGTAATTCTGAAATAAATGAGCCAAGTCACGGATGTGGTGCTCATTAATGAATGAGACCCGAAATGTTCGTTTTTCTGCTTCCTGTGCATTTGTGCTAGTTTTTAAGGGTATGCTCTCTACCCATTATCCTGAGTTAAAACAGTTTGGTTGGTTCTTCTCTCCTACCCCATCCTGAACAGTATTTCCCGTCTTACATTTCTATTTTATCCTGTTTTCTTTCAGTATCTTAGTCTCGTCTGAGCTCAGAAGTGGCAGAGCAAATAATTCCAATCTATCTCTGATCTTGGTCCCCAACTTCAGGGTTTCCCTTGGGAGAGACTGCCGCATTCTGGGGATAAGACAGGGAGAAAAGGGAGGACGTGGAAGGAACAGTCCCTGAAGCGTCTCCCGTGTGAAGGCAAGGTCATGCTGAGTGTGATGATAACTGCTCCCCCCAGATCCCTCTTCCTGAAATCCAAAAGTCTGATAGGCCAAGATCTTTCTGACATTTGTAATAAGCTCCCTGGCAGGCAAAAAAGGGGACTGAACTGACATAAGTCTATTTGTAGTCTTGTATTTATCCTACTTAGTATGAATATTCATACATTTCATTAAAGAAATACTAATGTGTTTAATTATGAGATGTTGCCACATACCCTTTTGGGGGTGTTATGTAATTTATGGAAAATGCCCCATATTACATTTCTAAAATTAAAAAAATTCTGAATTCTTAAACACCTTGGTTTCATGGATTTCTTTTAAGGGGCTACGGAACTCTATCTTTTTCAGTCTGTGTTATGATCTCTTTATCTTTTATAGAGACAATTTTTAAAAATACTCTTGATACAGAAGAATATACTATATTCTTCTAATTATTATACTCTATTATAGTATAAAGCAAAAGCTTTCTAAAACTATTGTTTGTGTTTTCGGTACATAGGCTTTCTGCCACAATACCCCAAATTAGCTTTTATTTTGTGTATACTGTGCTTAGCACCCTGGGGTATTTTTGTAATTTAAAAAAGTCCTTATGTATTTTTTATATCTTGCTTTCTTTTGTTTAATGTCTTCATTGAGGCATAATGTACATGTAAAATTCATTTGTTTTGAGTCTACAACGCAATGCCTGTTAGTGAATTTATAAAGTTGTGTGACCATCATCACAATCTATTTGCAGAATATTTCCATCACCCCCCAAAGAAACCTGGAGTCCATTGGTAGTCACTTCCCATTCCCATCCCCAGGGGACCACTGCCATGTAGACTTTCTGTCTATCATCTGGATACCAGACTAAATGCTAGCCACCATTGCACGCAATCCTGAGGAAACTGAGGCTCTAGATACTAGCAAAGGATGAAGCTAGGATTTGATGCAGGTCCTAATGACACCAGAGTTCACGATCTTTCCGAGGGTTGCCAGAGGAAGTCAAGAGAGGCCTCTCAGTGGATAGGATCGAGTGCTGGTGTTGGAGAGTGAGCGACCACCAGCCAGGGAGTGAGTGAGCAGGATGACCTTTAGGCTCAGCCAGTTCTGAGCTTCCCTGAGTCTATAAACCCATAAAACGCTCCCAGCTAAGCCAGGGACTTACTTTAATGAATAGATAAGAATGATGTGTCATGAACAGACTAATTGCATATAAAAGAAACGCTTCTGAAGTGTGCACTGTGTTCCCTTAAGCACTTTAAACGCCCCCCAGAGATGCTGTTTGCAGTCACAATTTGCATTATCAATGAAGAGGCAGTTTGACAAGCAAAGGGAAGCATCGGCCTTGCCCTGATTCAAATCACCATGCATTCCAACATAGTGGCGTTCAAATTAATGGAACCAGTTGATAGATTTATCCTCTCAGCTTTTTTAATTTGAAGTTGGTACTTCTGGTGTAATTGTCCTGGTGTGCTGGTGTTGCAGTTACATAAGACTAGTGGATAGAATGAAATACCTCTACTGTACTTGAGGAAACATCTATTATGTTGTTATTATTACTGAGAATTAATCATTTCCTCTCTGTCCATTAAGAGAAGTCCATGATCAAAGCCAGCCAGGTTTGCCTCCAGCCCTCCCGGCTGTCCTTTCTGCATTACACCCCTCTCTGTGGCACAGATTGTTACCTGTCCCTCCCACCCTCCCCAGATTTAAGGGTCTGTGTGTTCTTTCTGTACCCTCTGCCCAGGCAAAACCCAGGCCTAGGAAAAGACTTATGACACATCACTTATGCTTTTTAGATCACTAAATCCTCAAATAGAAATTCCAGGTCCATGGGTTTTAAATCCTGTGGCAATGTTGAGGTAAAAAATAATTTGATACCTGATAAAAAAATGTTTCAGGGCACAGATAATGGTTTTGTAACCTGTGGACTTTTCTGTGTGCTTTAAATTTTATTGCATATTGTTAAAAGATAAACTGAGGCATAGTAAAATATTTAAGAGTTTATTTGAGCAAAAATTCATTTAAATCAGGCAGCATCCAATCTAGCACATAGAAAGGAGCTCCAAGGATCTGTACAAAATGAAAGATTTTTCAAAAGGAGAAGGGAGAGGGAACAAGGAAGTCATACTGGGCAAAAAAATCAGATTGGTTATCAAAAAGTTACTTTCCTTTAGGGGCTGGGAAGGGTCTGTCAGGCAGGCTACCTAACAAGTGCTTATCAGGTGATTCCTAACTACTGGTTTAAGATTTTATTTCTGGGAGAGCCAAAACTGTAATTAAGTCTTGGTTCAAGGACACAGCACTTGGCATAAACAACTCCATTTTGAGCTTGTTGTCTTGTTTTTTAATGATTTGTTGTAATTGACATCTATATATCTTTCTGGTTGGCAAAGAGCTTTAACCTATTTTCTATCACCTAATCATCATGATGATCCTATGAAGATGGTCTCATTTTCAATTGTTATTAATTAATTTTATAAATCAATGCTGTTATCATAACCAGTTAATGATAATAAGCAAAATAAGGTATGTAATGCATTATTACTGACCTTTCTAACTTAGAGAGTACATGCAATAAGTTAGTTATTGATGTGGGGTGTTTTTTTTTTAATTTTCACCCTTACATTTAGACACAAGGACAATGGGGCTCAGAGATGAGAGGGAACTTGCCCAAGGTACACACAGCTAGTAGGAGTGGGCTGGGGACTGAAGTGTCATGTCAGTTTTTTCTGGGACATGCCTTCCATAACAGCTTAAGTAGCATGGCCTTGCCCAAGGTCAGAATACCCATTCTGCTACATACTGGCTCTGTGACCTTGGGCAAGGCCATGCTACATAAGCTTTCTATCAAACTCTGCCACTGCCAGTAAAATCACAGGCCACAGACTCAAGGGCCTGAGCTTAACGCCTGAGATAATGAAATTCCCAGAATTTCCCTTCTTGGTGAACTAGAGAGTGGACACAGCTTTCCTTCCACAAATGGCAGCAAAGTGGTTTTTATTTAGATTTAGAAATTTATACACTTGAGGTATTTTACTAGGAGTATAGAAATAATTTGTTATGTCGGTGCCCAGTTGGAGACATTTAAAAATATTAA
>PVJI01034315.1:0-10554 GCA_004026765.1 Micronycteris hirsuta | reverse complement strand
GGCAATTAATCTTCGACAAAGGGGGCAGAAGCATAAAATGGAATAAAAATAGCCTCTTCAACAAATGGTGTTGGGAAACCTGGATGACTACATGCAAAAAAAATGAAACTAGAGCACCAACTTACACCATACACAAAAATAAATTCAAGGTGGATAAAAGACTTAAATGTAAGTCGTGACACCATAAAAGTTCTAGAGGAAAACATTGGTAGGAAAATCTCAGACATTCCACGCAGCAACATCTTCAATGATATGTCCCCTAGAGCAAGGGACATAAAGGAAAGAATAAACAAACGGGACCTTATCAAAATAAAGAACTTCTGTGGGGCTAAAGAAAATAGTATTAAAATAAAAGAGAACCAACTGTATGGGAAAACATATTTGCCAATGAGACCTCAGACAATGGTGTGTATATATATATATATATATACACATACATATACATATATATATATATAGATATTATATGTATATATCCCAAAATATATAAAGAACTCATACGACTCCACTCCAGAAAGACAAAAAAAAAAAGAATTAAAAAATGGGCAAAAGACATGAACAGACACTTCTTGAAAAAGGACATACAGAGGGCCCAGAATCATGAAAAGATGCTCAACATCATTAGCCATCAGAGAGATGCAAATTAAAACCACAATGAGATACCACCTCATACCAGTCAGAATGGCCATCATGAACAAAGCAACAGATAACTGTTGGAGGGGATGTGGAGAAAAGGGAACCCTACTGCACTGTTGGTGGGAATGCAGACTGTTGCAGCCATTGTGGAAAACAGTATGGAACTTCCTCAGAAATATGAAAATGGAACTGCCTTTTGACCCAGCAATTACACTACTGGGATTATACCCTAAGAACCCTGAAACATCAATTCAAAAGAACCTATGCACTCCAATGTTCATAGCAGCACAATTCACAATAGCAAGTGCTAGAAACAATCTAAGTGCCCATCTACAAATGAATGGATCAAGAAACTATGATACATTTACACAATGTAATTCTATGCAGCAGAGAGGAAAAGGAGCTTATACCCTTTGCTACAGCATGGATGGAACTGGAGAGCATTATGCTAAGTGAAGTAAGCCAGGCGGTGAGGGACAAATACCATATGATCTCACCTTTAACTGGATCATAATTAACAAAAGCAGAAAGCAAGCAAAACATAACCAGAGCCATTGAAATTAAGAACAGTCTGATAATCACCAGGGGGGAGGGGCAATGGGGAGAAGGGTTTTCCGGAACCACCATAGAGGACACATGGATAGAACCAAGGGGGAGGAGGGAGGCTGGGGAGGTAGGTGGGGCTGGAGGGGGAGGGAGGAGGGGAGGGGAGCGGATGCAGATAACTGTAATTGAACAACAATAAAGTAATTTCAAAAAATAAGTTAATTTTAAACTTATGGAATCTAAAACACTTAAAAACAGTTTTATTAAGGTATAACTGATATGCAAAAACCCACACATATTTAAGGTATATAATTTGATGATTGTAGACATATTCATACACCTAGGATACCATCACTACAATCCTGACTTGTTTTCCCTTTCTGTGTGTGTGGTAAGAATAATTAACATGAGATCTACTAATTTTTAAATTTGAAGTGACAAAACCATATTTTTAATTCTAGGAATTCTGATGTACAGCAGGTTCTAGAATTTATTCATCTTGCATAACTAAAACTTAAAGAGTTTTTGTTAGCCCTGGCTGGTGTAGCTCAGTGCATTGAGCTAGGCTGCAAACCAAGGGCTCGCCATTTCAATTCCCAGTCAGGGCACATGCCTGGGTTGCAGGCCAGGTCCCTGGTGGAGGCAACGTGAGAGGCAACCACACATTGATATTTCTTTCCCTCTATTTCTCCCTCCCTTCCTTTCTGTCTAAAAATAAATAAATAAATTCTTTAAAAAAAGAGTTATTGTTAAATAAGTACAAATTTCCATGTCATATTTTAGTTTTGCTCATATATATCCAAAAGTTAAATGAGCATATACACCCAGTACTAATATATGTATACATATTGATAAAATGCATACATGAACTACAAATATATATATATATATCTTATTAAACATAAATATAAGTCAACTTTGTAAATGGGAAGATGTGGAACAAAGGGTACAAACCTCTAGTTATAAAAGTACATACATTTCAGGAATTGAATGTGCAGCATTGTGACTATCTCAATACTGTATAACATATTGGAAATTTACTAAGACAGTAAATATTTTGTTACCACCACATTAATAAGAAATGTTGCCCTGGCTGCTGTAGCTCAGTGGATTGAGCGTGGGATGTGAACCAAAGGGTCGCCAGTTCGATTCCCAGTTAGGGCACATGCCTGGGTTGCAGGCCAGGTCCCCAGTGGGGGCCATGTGAGAGGAAACCACACATTGATGTTTCTCTCCCTCTCTTCCTCCCTCCCTTCCCTTCTGTCTAAAAATAAATGAATAAGATCTTTAAAAAAAAGAAATGTTAAAAATGTGAGGTGATAAATGAATTAATTAGCTTTATCATAGGAGACATTTCACAATGTGTACATATATCAAATTATCTATTGTGCACCTTAAATATATAGGGTTTTTTTTAGCTAAAAAGGTATAAACCATTTAAAAATCAAAAAATCAAATTGTTTTTCTTTTTTTTTTTTTACATAACGTGTACCTTGTTGCGGATTCATCACAAAGCATAATCCGTGGTGACCGTGACCGAATGCGTTTATAATAATTCTCACACCAAATACACTGGAAAAGGGATCTGGGACCACGCGGCTTCCCCCTCATCTTCTGGGGGAGAGCCTTGAGCCTTGGGTCCAGATGTTTTCGTTGAAGATTTCTGGGTCATTACCTCAGAATGGTATTCATTAACTATGTATAGATTGTAGATTCACTTTAGGTGGTAGACAGCCTGGAAGGTATAACAAAAGGGTTAGGTAAAGACAAGAGGTATGGCTGGACTTTGAAAGGATTAGCATCGGTCTAAGGAAGCTAGTTAAGCATTAGCATTTGTTCTTCTGACCTAGGGAGAGAGACTCAGCAAGGCAGTAAATTTTAAGAAATATCTTAGCCAAATAACCCTTCAAAGAATTCCTTTCCATGGACATGGATTGCACATGCCGACTTGGGAGTTTTTTCATGCAGAGCCTTGCTCACGCATGATCCCAGAGCTACGCTTTTCCATGGGTGGGAAAAGAATCTCTACAGTACCTATTTATTTGATATAAATGATTTTTCAGTTTAATGCTGACATTTAACAGCATTAAATACATTTTAGTATGCTTAATATTTTGAGCTGTCATTAAAAGGGTAAGAATTTTAAATTTATAATATTTTAAATAGCCTGCTTTTAATTGTAAGTGGACTTTCAATAATGGATTTTTCCCATTGTTTTAATTTTATTATATTATTAAATTGTATGATAATGTAAGTTTGTACCTGTCATTTAGAAATCATTATATAAATCTTAGTTTAATTTTAGTCAAACTAGTTGATATAGTGATAAATTTTGTATTAGCATATCAATTTAAGTAAATTTAAATAAAACATGTCAATTTTAAATGGGAGTTAATGTTTCTTATTCTGTGCGTCATTCTTTTTTAATTACTTTATTGTTTTTCAATTTCAGTTGTATGCATCCTCTCCCCTCCCCTCCCGCGAACCCCTCCATCCCCACCTCCCTTCCCTGCCTACCTCTTCCCCCTTGGTTCTGTCCATGTGTCCTCCACAGTGGTTCCTGAAGACCATTCTCCCCATTGTCCCCTCCCCTCCCCCTTCCTATTGTTAGACTGTTCTTAATTTCAATGTCTGATTATGTTTTGCTTGCTTTCTGCTTTGGTTGATTATGTTCCAGTTAAAGGTGAGATCACATGGTATGTGTCCCTCACCACCTGGCTTACTTCACTTAGCATAGTGCTCTCCAGTTCCATCCATGCTGTTGCGAAGGGTATAAGCTACTTCTTACTCTCTGCTGCTTAGAATTACATTGTGTAAATGTACCATAGTTTCTTGATCCATTAATTTGTACATGGGCACTTAGGTTGTTTCTAGCACTTGGCTATTCTGAATTGTGCTGCTATGAACATTGGAATGCATAGGTTCTTTGGAATTAGTTTTTCAGGGTTCTAAGGGTATAATCCCAGTAGTGTAATTGCTGGGTCAAAAGGCACTTCTATTTTCATTTTTCTAAGGAAGTTCCATACTATTTTCCACAATGGCTGAACCAGTCTGCATTCCCACCAACAGTGCAGTAGGGTTCCCTTTTCTCCACATCCCCTCCAACAGTTATCTGTTGCTTTGTTCATGATGGCCATTCTGACTGGTATGAGGTGGTATCTCATTGTGGTTTTAATTTGCATCTCTCTGATGGCTAATGATGTTGAGAATCTCTTCATATGTCTCTGCACCCTCTGTATGTCCTCTTTCGAGAAGTGTCTGTTCATGTCTTTTGCCCATTTTTAATTGGGTTTTTTGTCTTCCTGGAGTGGAATCGTATGAGTTCTTTATATATTTTTGAAATCAAACCCTTGTCCGAGGTCTCATTGGCAAATATGTTTTCCCATACAGTTGGTTCTCTTTTTATTTTAGTACTATTTTCTTTAGCCCCACAGAAGCCCTTTATTTTGATAAGGTCCCATTTGTTTATTCTTTCCTTTATGTCCCTAGCTCTAGGGGACATATCATTGAAGATGTTGCTGCATGGAATGTCTGAGATTTTTCTACCAATGTTTTCCTCTAGGACTTTTATGATGTCACGACTTACATTTAAGTCTTTTATCCACCTTGAATTTATTTTTGTGTATGGTGTAAGTCCGTGCTCGAGTTTCATTTTTTTCCATGTAGCCGTCCAGGTTTCCCAACAGCATTTGTGAAGAGGCTATTTTTATTCCATTTTATGCTTTTGCCTCCTTTGTCAAAGATTAATTGCCCATAGAGATTTCGGCTTATTTCTGGGATCTCTTTTCTGTTCCATTGGTCTATCTGTCAGTGTTTATGCCAGTACCAAGCTGTTTTGATTACAGAGGCCTTGTAATATAGTTTGATATCAGGAATTGTGATCCCTCCTGATTTGCTATTCTTTCTCAAAATTACAGCTGACATTCGGGGTCGTTTATGGTTCCATATAAATGTTTGAAGTGTTTGTTCTATATCTGTGAAATATGCCATTGGGACTTTGATAGGGATTGCATTAAATCTATAAAATGCTTTCAGTAGTATGGACATTTTGATGATGTTGATTCTTCCAATCCATGAGCATGGTATATGTTTCCATTTGTTTGTGTCCTCCAAGATTTCTTTCTTCAGTGTTGTGTAGTTTTCTGAGTACATGTCTTTTACCTCCTTGGTTAGGTTTTTTTTTTTTTTTTTTTTTTTTTTTTTTTTTTTTTTTTTTTTTTTTTTTTTTTTTTTTTTTTTTTTTTTTTTTTTTTTTTTTTTTTTTTTTTGGTTGCTATATCAAATGTGATTTTTTCCCTGATTTCTGTTTCTGCTGTTTCACTGTTGGTGTTACGGAGAAATGAAGCAACCAAACTCCTGAGAGGTATGAGTCACAGACCCTTTATTACATGTGTGGACCCTCGGGAGTAAACTCCAAATCGAGAGCCCTGAACAAAGACATGAACTAGCTTATATACTTTTCTAGAGATACATAGCATACATGGCATTTAGGGGCTCAAGTTACAAGCAAATCTTCAAAGCACACTTTGTTAAAGTTTACTAAGGCAGAACCACGAGGTTGTCTCAGAAAAGCAATTCCCACATCTGCATTCCTAGATAACAACCTATATTTGGCTATTCTTCCTGCCAGACATGGGGTTGTATATTAAAGCAGGTTACATATCAACAGCACAGTTAGGCCATTGGGTCAATACTGCAGGATACAAAGGGTTAGTTACAGATTACAAGTTTACAAGCAGGGTAAATTTCTACTAACATTTGGCCAGGAGTCACAGCTTGCCCTCTAGGCCTGATTTTATTATACTACTTATTGTATTCCTAACAATACTTATAATATTTTTAGGTTATAATATTCCTGTTACATTCCCCCTGTAGGCACTTAGACAGAATCTTCTTCTGTCTGTGTGCCTAAAAGCGGTGTCTGCTCTTCTTGCTGCTGTTGGAGCATTAAAATGCGGGTGGTGGCTTGCCTGACTAGAACTCCTTCTAGTTGACTTAGAAAAGTCCGGAGAAGCCAAGGGCCACAGGTAGCGGTGAGAAGAAGTATGAGTAAGGGCCCGAGGATGGGAGCTAAGAAGGAGAAGAGGGTGCTATGCCACCAGGAGCCAGTTTCTAGGGTGAAGGAAGGCTTCAGCCAGTCTTTGAGTTTGTTGATGCAGTTGATGTTTTCTTCAACTAAGCCACTTTCATTGACAAAATAACAGCATTCTTCCGCTAGGAAGACACAGGTTCCCCCTTTGTCCGCTGTAAGGAGGTCTAGCACCCAGCGATTCTGCTGGGCCACCCGGGCAAGGGAAAGAATTTGTCTTTGTAGGGAGGCTAAGGAAGCCGAGGTTGAGTCCATGAGGTCGCAGAGTTCATGGCGAAGGGTTTCTTGAGTCTGAAGACTAGTAGCTAGTCCAGCTCCTCCTAGGCCGACACTGGCCATCGAGGCTGCAAAGCTGAGTCTTACTAAGATTGGGAGGAAAACGGCACGCTTCTGCTGAGAAGGAACGGCGCCTAGGTTCCTGGCCTCAAGCTCCCCAGGTTGGTAGACATGCAGCTGGGGAGCTAAGGTTACTAAGAAGGAAAGGTTTTTGCTTGAGCAGTCGTGTTCTGGGTATAGAGAGCTATTGGACCAGAAAAATAGGCCAGATGGGCTATGGTAGATCTGTGACTGACCACGGCACCAAGTAGTGCTGTCGAGGAAGGTTCTTTCTCCTTCGGGGATATAGGGGGGAGCCTGAACGGGCTTCCCTAGCAGGGACGAATTGCACCTGCCAGGAGCCGGGGTGGCATTTACAGGCACAGCGGTTAAGGAGGGCTTCAGGAGGGAGGCATAGAGGTAGCACTCTGAAAAATTCCCTGGGTCTGTAAGGTTTAGGAGGGTTGCCCCTGCTGGATCAGCTTAATCCAGGAGAAGGGGCTAGTCCTTTCTCTTCTTGGCTGGTTTTAGTTTCTATAGCCTGGATAGTAGCTTGTAACTTTTTGACCTGGCTTAGCCCATAGCTGACCACCTCCTTTTGCTTAAAAATCATAAGATCTCCTACTGGGCGGCTGTGCCACTCATTAACATAGATTTTCCCCAAGACCCCTTTGTCCCAGATGTGATCTTCTGCCTTGTCTATTTCGACAAGTATATGGTCTGTATCTGTAGTGTCACAGTTTTTACATATAGGTCTGTGGGATTGTGTATGGAGCCGGCAACTTCGGTAAGCACAGCCCCCATAAGTTTCTGGCCACCAGTTGCAGTAGTCCTGGGTTTGATCTTCTTTAAGGCAGATGAAAGGAGATTTGATTAACCAACCGCCTAGATTGGCTAGTTTTCTGTAGGGTATCATCAGGAAAAAATGGCCTGTACAGGGTGCTGGGCAGAGTGTTTGGGCTACAGTAATTATAGAGGTCTCCGGTCCTCCGGACACCATTGGGCCCCTGTACCCTTCAACTATGAAGGTATAATTGTATTGCCAAGTGGAGGATCCTGCAGAGGAGGGGAGCCATGGGGTGTCTAGGCCTAAGATTAGTATTAGGCTGAGGAGCATGACTGGAGACAAGACAGGGTGACGAAGATGGCTATGAGGAGAAGAAAGTATACTATCAACCCGAACCGCTCTGCTGTGGTCCAGTCAGGTGGAGTTGTTCCCCAGAGTCCGATTCTCCCGAAGACGGTGAGAAGTCCGATGAAGGCGAGGTCTGGTGTGAAGCAACAGTCCATTCTCCGTCTGGTTTGGCTGGATTCCGCCGCAGTCGCAGGACAGGAACAGGGGGGTCGTGGGTTTGGGCTGCAAGCAGGTCCGGGTCAGAGGCCTTCTTCGCCTGGGAGTGGTGGATCCACGGAGTGACACCTGTGACTTTCAAGGCGGTAGGGGTGGTTAGTAGGACTAGATATGGCCCAACCCACCGGGGTTGTAAGGGTTCCTTTTTCCAGTCTTTCACCCATACATACTGACCTGGCTGGAAGGTGTGGGCTGGCCCCCCTGTAGTGATTGGGACTTGCCCAAGTTGGGCTTCCCTGATTCTATCTAGTTCTTTACCTAAAGCTAGTAAGTATTTAGCTTGCTCTGCTTCCCCTAGTATATTGAGGTCTGGTGTCCCGGCTATCCGCGTGAGGGGTGTTGGCCGGCCATAGACCAACTCGAAGGGGGTGTATCAGGCAGTGTTGGGGGTGCTGCGAGCCCGGAGAAGGGCTAGAGGAAGGAGATCTGTCCATGGCAGCCCCGTTTCTTGGCAGAGTTTTCCTAATGTTTCTTTTAAAGTTCTGTTCATTCTTTCTACTTTGCCTGAACTTTGTGGCCGGTAGGCCGCGTGGAGTTTCCAAGTTATTTTGAGGGCCTGAGTGAGTTCTTGAATGACTTTGGCAACGAAGGCCGGTCCATTGTCACTGTTCAGGCTTAGGGGGAGCCCACAGCAGGGAATAATTTCCCTCAGCAGTGCCTGGGCTACCTCTCGGGCCTCCTCTGTTCTGGTGGGGAAAGCCTCGACCCACCCTGAGAAGGTGCAGATTAGGACTAACAGATACTTGTATCCTCGGCTATGCTTAAGTTCAGTGAAATATACCTGTATGTCCTCAAAAGGTAGCATACCAGTGTGTTGGACCCCCAGAGGGGCCCGCCGAGGGGCGCTGGCGTTGTGCTGGGCACAAGTTTGACAACGTCCTGCAATACTGGAACAGAGGGCTTCTAGGCTGAGGATGAGAAAATGTTTCCCTAGAAGCCGTACCATGTTTCCCTTTCCCAGGTGAGTTAGACTGTGGCAGTGCAAGACTAGGTGTCCTGCCTGGCTCTGTGGAATGAAAATCTTCTTATCAGGGAGCTGCCAAGACCCTCCTGGTGTCCAGACTACCCGGACCTGGTTTGCCCATTTGTCTTCCTCTGGGCGGTATTCTGGCTTAAGCGGAGGCAGCCCGAGGAGTGGAGCAAGGGTCTGGGTCTGGTGGCCCTGCTCACGTGCAGCCTCCTTGGCAGCCTGGTCAGCTAGCCTGTTGCCCTCTGCTACCGGGGTTGTCTTTTTAATGTCCCTGCAGTGTATTACTGCTACCTGTCGGGGGGCCCATACTGCTTCCAGAAGCTGGAGGATTTATTGTTTGTTCTTAATCTCATTGCCCTCTGCAGTGAGGAGTCCCCTTTCTTTATAGATGGCCCCGTGGAAGTGTAAGGTGGCAAAGGCATACTTAGAGTCTGTGTAGATGTTGGCCCTTTTCCCTTGACTGAGCTGGAGGGCCCGAATGAGGGCGTGGAGTTCAGCTCTCTGCGCTGAGTACCCAGGGGGTAAGGGCTTAGCCTCTATTATTTTGGTTGAAGTGACCGCTGAATATCCTGCCTTCCGGTCCCCAGCCGGGGAGATGAAACTGCTACCGTCAGTGAAGAGGTCCCAGTCCAGCTGGGGCAAAGGTTGATCCTTTAGGTCAGGTCGGCTGGAGTACACCTGGTCTACTATCTCAGTACAGTCGTGGTCTGGGGGCCTGTGCTCTGTGGGCAGGAAGGTAGCCGGGTTGATTGCCCGCACTGCTGTTAGGTGCACCTGTGGGTTCCCTTGTAAGAGGCCTTGGTACTGGGCCAGGCGTGGGTTGGATAGGTAGCGGTGCCCGGACCCCTCTAGTAGACTATGGACAGCATGGGGCAGGTGGAGGGCGATCTCCTGACCAAAAGTTAATTTGTCAGCCTCCTGGAGTAGTATGGCCGCCGCTGCGACTGCTCAGAGACACGGGGGCCAGCCGGACGCTACATTGTTGAGCTGCTTTGACAGGTAGGCTACTGGTTGTTGCCAAGTCCCTCGATCCTGAGTGAGGACCCCCAAGGTAACTTTGTCCTTTTTATGGACATGCAAGGAGAATGGCCTGTCTTGGTCGGGTAGCCCTAAGGCGGGGGCTCTGGTCAGCAAGTCCTTGATGGCCAGGAAAGCGTCCCACTGCTCTGTTCCCCAGGAAAAGGGGTCCTGGTCTCCCCCTCTTGTTGCCTGGTAAAGGGGCTTGGCAAGGCTAGCGTATCCAGGTATCCAAATTCTGCAAAAGCCTGCCACCCCTAAGAATTCCCTTAATTGTCTCCAGTTGTTCGGGGGAGGTATCTGACTGATGATTGCCTTCCGCTCGGCCTCTAGAGTCCGCTGGCCCTGCGTGAGGTGGAAACCAAGGTACTTAACCTGGGTCTTGCAGATTTGGGCCTTCCGTTTGGAGACCCGATATCCCCAGTCCTGGAGGAGGGCTAGGAGGGCCCTAGTTTTTGCTCGGCAGACCATGGAATCTGGGCCTGCTAGTAGGAGGTCATCGACATATTGGAGGAGCGTGACCTCTGGGTGTGCATCCCGGAAGGGGCTCAGGTCCTTGGCCAGGGCCTCACTGAAGATAGTGGGAGAGTTCTTAAACCCCTGGGGCAGGCGAGTCCAGGTTAACTGAGT